>BSSO01002302.1:0-19777 GCA_030267885.1 Mesembryanthemum crystallinum | reverse complement strand
CCAAAAGAAAACGTTAGGGGTTTGTATGACCTGTTTTCAACGTCGGGGGTCTACATAGCCGAAACTTGTAACGTTGGGGGTCTATATGACCTTTGTTGTTAATGAAATGACCCAAAATGAGACAATTTTTAAAACTTTAGGTACCCAAAATGAGAATATTGAAAGTGCAAATACCCAAATTGCAATTAGGCCTAACGTCGGGTACCCTAAATAAAATCAATTATTCTTGTATGAGGTGGCCTCATGCCTTATACGTGAGGCCTGGTACCTTGAAGAAGAAAAAGTGGTGGTCGCCTCATACAAGTTTTTGTGAAATAAAATTTTTCCTTTTACTTATTGGTAGAGCTTGCTAAAAATTGTTGGGGTTTGTTGAAAAATGCTGGGTTTCAACCCTTAGCCCAATCTCCCTATCGCCCTATTCCCCACCTACCACCCTCCCTCCCTCGTTCTCCCCCTCTCTCTCCACCTACTTTGTCCTCCAGCTCAACTGCTTACGTTTTTTCTTCCACTTTATTTCTCTCTCCTCTTCCACTTCCCCCCCTTGATTTTTGTCACTTTCTCGTTCTATAACGTCTACCTTTTTGTGTTATGCATAAATACATCCTCAGCCCCTCTTCAGCATTTCTGTCTCTCTCTCTCTCTCTAGCTGCTTTTGAAATTGTTTTCTCATCTTTTGGTTCATCAATGGAAGCCAAGCTTTTGGGTTCAGCCGCTCCAGCCCATTTTGGAACTCGCACAGCAAAATCACCGAGACCCATTAATCTATTTGCCCACCAAACTTGGCAAAATTGCGGCGTTGGCTCATACAAGGCGAGCACCTCAATCAAGGCCATTCGGTCGCTTACAGTTTCAGCAAATGCTACTGGGTATATAATCTTCCTCTCCCATTTACTTAATCAATACATTTCTTTATTTGCATTATCTGCTATTGTTCTCTTGCAATCTCGATCACCTTTTTGGTTTTTGGTCACATACCAATTTTGTGAATTCAATGATTGGTATCTCCCCCCTATATATATGTGTTTTTATTTTACTGAATTTACTGTGCAATTGCTCCCCCCCTTTTAATCTCCACATGGTAATAATACTGTTGTGGAGCTTGGTTTATGGGTAACAGTGGATTACCTTTTGAGTTTCTCGATCATTATAGAACGGAGACATCGTAGCAGTTATGACTAGATTCGACATTTGGAACATCTATAAATTGATATGACCAATTTCTTTTCTTCTGCTTCCCCCATCATGTAATGATGATTATGATAGTGCATTACATTTGGAAAACCTTATGTTTGAGCCCCTTTGGTATAAAGGAATACAGTTCCTAAATGAAAAACTTTGTTTTCTGTGACACTTGTATTCCAAATCTCTACTTTCTATGCTTGAGAAAAGGAATTTTTGTTTTAGATTTTTGAATGGTTTGGGCTTTCATCTGTTTGAGGTTGAGATTGGTATCACGAGCAAGATTCGGTGGAATATGTTCTCGGACAAAGGAGCAAAATGGCTTTCTTTTACATTAAGTCATCTTCATAGACAATAGTCATTACAATCATTCTTTCATGAAGCAGTCTGACTCTCACCACACAGATATATCAAAACTGTGATATGCGCTCCATTCTAACCAAAAGGCACCCCTGTTTTTACAAGAAGTAACCCCTGATTCTAAAAAAAGTCACATCTGTTTTGCTAAGAAAAGGTCTCCCCAGCTGACGGTGGCATGGTCTAATATAAGTTTTCTTTTTATGTATCTAACTAACATAGATGGAATTGAAAAAAATAATAACAGAGCATTAGATGTTGATAATTGCCTATGGAAAAATAAAGGTGAATTCAAGTAGTCCCTGTGTCCCAAAACCATTGGCAAAGTCTGAACCATTGCGGTGTAAAGTTTGAAAAGTTTGAAGTTGGGTCTCCAAAACAAAAAGTGAGTCGAATGCTGATGTGGTAGAGTTTGAAGAATTTGAAGAGTTTTAGCATTGTAGATAATGCTAGTGATCCTTACCAGTACCTCCGAAGTAGTACTATGCAATCAATTAAGAATTCTTGAAATACAGCATAATGAGTATTGACTGACCCTACCAATTTTGAAGAAATTTCAGTGTGCTTACATATTTTATGTCTTGTTTTTTTTCTCTTGGCATAAGTATCCTTGCACTCAAATTTTATGGATTTGCATAAAAGTACTATGTTTATTGGAGTTGGTAAAAGTGTATGACTTGGTAGAAATGCAGACATGGTTAAGTGTTGAGACTTGAGTGTCCTCTAGCCAAAAAAAAAAAAAAAAAATCGGAGTAAAAAAGAATTAAAATGTGATGAGATGATTCCTATAAGCTATGTTTGGAGGAAACAATGTGTCACTATAATAATGATTGCATCTATCATCGAGGTTTGGACTGAAGTTGAAGCTTGATTTAGGTAATGAATTTTATGCTACCCTCTTTGTAGTCTTCCGGCTAAGATGAGAGTTGACGAGAGTGAAAGCTTGACTCTGGATGGTATCCGACACTCATTAATTCGGCAAGAAGACAGTATCATATTTGGCCTTCTAGAGAGATCACAATATTGTTACAATGCTGATACATATAACCCTGACGCATTTCCATTGGATGGTTTCCATGGATCTTTAGCTGAGTACATCCTCAAGGAAACTGAAAAGCTCCATGCTCAGGTATCATTGATCATAACTAATGTTCATCTTGATCTTGAAAGGAAAGAGGTGAATGTGAATGCCTTTTCAACTGTTGACCCTTTTGTACTCTAGGTGGGAAGATATAAGAGCCCTGATGAGCATCCTTTCTTTCCGGACGAGCTACCTGAACCGTTGTTGCCACCTCTACAGTACCCTCAGGTAATGCACAAGCATTTCATTTTACGCTCTCCCCGATGGTTTGCCTTCGGTTTGCCACAAATTCCACTGGGAACTGCAGCTTGGTTTTTAACACCCCCCACCCCCCACCCCCCCGGCAGTTAGGATACAAATTTTGTGTTGCAATGTATTATGGGACTTTCAATGTTCCTCTAAAAGTAGAATACATAACATTGAAGTCACTAAAAGATTGTTTACTGGTGTAAAATTGCAAAAGTTGCATCTGTTGTAATTTGACACATTGATTTCTTTGCAAGATGAGAATTTATGCAATTCCAAATCCTGACGTGTAAAATGAAAGGGAAAAAAGAAAAAGAAAAGTCCTTTTAATTTTGAAAAAATTCTCCCTTGTAAGAAGACTCCTTGTCCAATAAAAGACTTGAACTAAAAATTTGACAGACTATCAGTCCAAAATTTAACTCTTTATGACATCCTTCGTCCGGGTTTCTTTCTTTCTTATACTCCCTCTGCCCATCTCAAATGTTGTCAAACCACCCAAAATATTTGTCCATCTCAAATGTTGTCAAACCAATTTTATCCCACATACTTTCCCATAATACCCCTCCACTATAAACCAAATAATATAAAAAATTCAACAACAAACCCACTACCCAATTTAAAATTAATTTATTTTCCCTTACCCTTTCTATATTCTCTATCTATCTCTCTTTCTTACTATCTATATTTAAATGTTTATCTCCAAGGGGCAAATTTGGAAAATAAAAGCCTCATTTTTCTTTCTTAATTTTCGTGCAAATTTAGTTTGACAACATATGAGATGGACGGAGGGAGTATTTTTTTAATTAGTTAATTAATTAGTTTATTTATTTTTTGTCACTAAATAAGTGTGACTTGTATTTTGGAACGGGGTTATGATTAAAGGAAGATGAATAATTAACTTGGGACCACTTAAACTACAAAGTGTGATTTTTCAGTATTCGGCACTCTGATCTCGTACATATCTTCTTTCCATTATTTTATACATTTGATTGGATTGTGTCATGTGATGTAGATTCATTTTCAACATCTAAGTAACTTTCATAGATGTGAGATATCTATATTATAATATCCTTTGACAAGACATATAGGTTTTGCTGTAGAAACAGTACACAACTTTCATGTGACAGGGTGAACTTATGAAAAATCAGACTGTGAAAGGGTAAAATTTGTTCAAGTGAGACTTTGAGAGTATGCAGAAATTTTCAACTTCAAACTTCCATATAGTATTACCATGGTCCTAATGTCGTATGAACACAACTAAAAGTTGATGAAACATAATATAACTAGACACGGGTTTTACTTTTTCCCTTTTATCACTGATCAGAGAGAAATTGTCTAAACAACGTTGCGCTATTTTCCTATGTAGCTATTCGATAGATATTACAAGTTTGAAAGAGTTAATATGTGGCAAGATAATCATAGTCTGATGGATTAAGCATTACGCAGCATCTGACAGTAGAAAGTTTTCAAATGATTTTACTCACAGAACGAAACAAACTTATGCAACATCAAACATTTGTTCAATAATCCATCCGCCTAAGCATCCAGCAATTTCACTTACCCATAATTACTACACGAATTGTCATACCTACCCCGATTGCTCCCTCTCGTTGGAATCTTTGTGCAAATCAAGAAATCGAAAATGAGAAGGCAGACAAAAAAAAAAAAAAAAGGGACCTCTACCCCATACTATAACTCAATGCCTCTCAAGCTTTCATTGAGCTCCCACCTGGCCGGGGATAGGGAGTGTATACAACCCTTACCCCTTCATTTGGAAAGGGGCTGTTTCCGTTAGACTATTGATTGTATAGGATTATAGACATACACCGGCCTTTTCATGATGAAATAAGGACAGTTAATTGTGTTTTTGATTTAGTCCATTTATAGTCAGTTGTTGAAACATGCTGTACAATGAAACTTTCTTGAAGATAGACTGTGAAAAATCATCTAGAAACCAAAAACAAAGCTAAAAGAATTGACCCTAGCTTTATCTGTTAGTTTTTTTGGTCCTTTAGACATTTCCAGAATCATGCATGTCAATGTCCGGGGAAAGCCCCTTCTCCTCCCGGTTAAGAAATTGACATGAGAAAGCTTAGGCCACATATCGCTAGTGCTCTTCGTCCCTCTCCCTATCGGTTCTCCTGGAGCGGAGCGAAAAAATTTCACCTTCCAAATCGTGAACAAAGAGAAAATGAAAGAGGCATTAGGAACTAGGATAAAATAATTGGTGCATTAAATATTTGTAAAGATGCTCTGTAACTCAGAAAGCTAAGGGGATAGGAAGAAACATGAAGAAGACATAATCATGCTCTTCAAGTGCATACAATATTTGTTCAAGTCTTAAACTTTTCTTCGATCTTCATTTACATTGTTTGATTCATAGTGACGCATGGACTATGTAATGGCTGTGTTATCTTTGTCATTTTCTCTGAGTTCTTTAATTTCCTGCCTTCTGTGTAGGTTTTGCATCCCTTTGCTGATTCAATAAATATCAACCGGAATATTTTGGAAGTGTACTTCGAAGATCTTTTGCCAAGGCTCGTGAAGGATGGTGATGATGGAAATTGCGGGTCAGCTGCTGTGTGTGACACAATATGCTTACAGGTATTCATATATTTTTTTAATCCTTGCCCACTTTGAAAATTGTTATAATTTTATTGAATTAGTACCAATATGGAGTTTTTCTAATTTGTTAGCGTTTGGTTATATCATCACATACTATGTGATCAAATTTTACGCTGAACTAGATATAGACACTTGTTTGGTACTTCGGCCCTTGTGTTGTTGTTTATTCTGTGTCTAGGCTTTCTTAATTTTCAGTCTACTTTTTATTGTTTCCCACCTTTCTCCCTTTGGTCAGAATTTGCTTTGGATGTTCTTGTTTGATATTGGGTTCGTGTTTATTTGTAATTGGTAAGAAAGAAAGTTTAAAAGAGGTGTAGAGAAAGGGATTTTCTATTATGGAGTTATGTAGAACACTTCTTTTTACACACATCCTTAAAGGTTTGAGGTCTATATAAAGAGTAGGGTGTGTCTAGATTCATTGCGTAACTGACATCTAGGATATAACTCTAACTTTTGTCATCAAACACATTAAGTCTCTCCCATTAAGGCTATAAGTTACAAACATAATGACTCCTAAAATCTATCAAATTCTATCTTATTGCTGAAGTGTCATTACCCAGCATTCCTCATTGAGACTTATCCTGGATACTCCAACATTAAGCCTTAGTAATTTATTATTAAATCTATTTTATTGTTAATGTAAAGTGTCATTACTCAACACTCCTCGTTGAGACTTTGTTGGACGCTCCAAGTTTAAGCCCCGGAGTAGGAATTCAAATCTTGCTGTACAGGGCACCTTCTGTGGAGATGTCCAATAGCTAAAATATTGATCAACAGTGAGCTAGCTTCATTTTATCTGTTGTTCAGCTTGGAACTTCTCCTTCATATGTTTGTTTTGCCATGAAAGTGGGATTTTTCGCAATGGAGATAGCTTGACTTGTGATTCACTAGAACATCAATAGCTTGGACTTGCTTGATTAACTTGCTTTAGTCGTTGATTGAGCAACATCTTGCGTTTTAGAAAACCATGAAAATACCCTAAACAGGAGAGTGGATCACATGAACATCACTTGGTACGTTCATGACCTTGAAATCAAACCAAGTCCGATCTAGTTTTGTAAAATACAGAAAACTATCTGTTAGGCTCCTGTAATGCCTAGCATCAACCTTTTTCTGCTCAATAAGCTTGGATTTTCATTGCTCGTGTTTAATCAGTAAATATGTTTTTCTTTCACAAGTCCTCTTCATCAGTCAACATATATCTACTTCTCAAGATCCCATTGAGGAAAGCAAACTTCGCATCTAGTTGATATTTTGTCCAACTAATTTCGGTTGTTAAAGCATTTAATGTTCTCACCATATCAAGTCATGCAACCGGAGAAAAGGTATTTCTCTTATCCACTCTCGCTTGTGGACAATACCCCCTCGCACAACCAATTTTGTCTTTTACTTGTTGACAAACTCATTGGGATTCAACTTCGTTTGATAGATTCCATTTTGCACGAATCACCTGTCGTATAAGTATCACCTAACTCCTAAGTGTCATCTTTCTTGTCACCATATCAAGTCTCATTCTTTATGGTTTCTTTCCATTCTATGACAATATATGATTAAATTCTTACATGGCTCATGAATAGCAAAATAACTAGACTAGATTAACATATCTAAGGATCCAAATGAATGGCGTGACAATCTTGGGTGTGTTTCGCTCTAGTTCTAGAAACTTAGACTTCTCCATCTCATATCTCTCCTTTAACCCCTTCTTCCTCCAATTTTTTCTCTACCTTTAACTTTTAAGAAGTTAAAATGGGGTTAGAAGTTGAATTTACAACTTTGAGAAAGTGGGGAGGAGGGATGTCAAAGGACGAAGTTGCAGTTGTGATTTAAGTAATATAATTTGAGGGGTGGAGGAGTCAACCTCCATGTTAAGCTTTGGTTTTTGCCCCTTATTCATTTGTGTTTTCATCTTCTGGTCTAGCTCTACACCTTACTCAAAACCTTATAAATAGGTGTTAGAGCCACAATTGCAAATCGAGAGAGAAGGTTATTAGAGGCAAATTTGAAGTTGAGTTGTGTTAACGGGGAAAATGATTTCTCGTCATAGCAAAGTATGATCATGGACATACTTAAACAACAAGGTTTGCACGACACCATGGATGATAAACAATCCACTCGAGCAGATGACACCAAATTGAAGGACATGAACTTTTATGCGACAAGTACATCTGGTTGGCCTTGTGCCCGAAAGTAAGTACAACGTTCTTGAGGAGACAAATCTGAGATGCTTTTAGGACAAAGTTGTAAATACTAATGTGTCGAAGACATAGGGGAGATGACAACTTAGAAGACCATCTGAACAAGATAAATGGATTGATCACCAAATCGTGTAGAGTGGAGGTCAAGATCGAGGAGAACAAGGCAACTTTTTGTATTGCATCTCTCCTAAACAAGTATAACCCGATAATCATGAGCTTGATTGTTACATATACAATTATTGCTTTGGACGAAACTATTATCTCTTTGCAAGAGATTAAAAAGTTATCTAACCTTCCCAGATCTACAATGACAGGAGCGGGCTTATCCCAAGTCCATTAAGTGCTTCTTTTTTGACGAACTTGAACATATCCAATCTAAGTATGCTAAATATAAAGAAGACTTGATGGCGTTAAGGGAAAGGGGTAAATGGCTCGTCATAAGTGATGGGTGATATTGCTGGAGACGGTCGTTTGGTGGAGGAAGAACAAGCAGTGAAAGATGTTACGATAATTGATTCGGGGTGTTCTCAACATGTGTGCTCACGAAATTAGTGGCTTACTTTCTACAAGCTCTATCTAATGGCAAAAAGGTCAAGATCAAGACGCGTGATGGGAAATTTTGAAAATTGGTGAGGTGATACTCATATCCTCATTCTGAAACTTTATCGCAGCTTCCTCTCATTAAGAAGGTAAGATAGCTTGGGCTATGCTACCATCTTAAGCATGAAACCTTGGAGGTCACTAAGTGAAGAAGTGATCCTAAGAGGTTTGAAGAATAAGAAGAATATCAGTATTTTAGAAAGTGGAAGCAAAGGAGAGACATTAGTTCACGGGTAGGTATATCTTAGGGAGGGCGATCGATGACGATGCTTGGTTCTTGATTGTTGATCAATGAAGTCTTGTTGGGCTTGAAGCGGAGGTTTGTAGTCAATCTCAACATGTAAAAGTAGTCCCGGGGTGTCAAGACATAGGAGAACAATACAAAACAAATGAATGAAAAAAACTGATGCATAGCTGAGTTACACAACCGTTCAACTTGGGTTTCCTGTATTATGGACTGTGCCATATACATTACGGCCTTGCCAAGGGTCTTGCGGCCTGCTGCGCAGTTTGGTCTTCTTAGTTAATTGGTGAGTAGTGTTTCTTGTTTTGAACCCACCATTACTTTGATCTATTGCTACTTTATAACTCCCCAATTGTAACTATTGTAACCTCTCTTTAATGCATATAAGTGACCATTTGGATGTTAGAGTGGGGGCAATTCATCTTGTGTGAGAGCTTACACCATTGTTGGTACGGAGCTTAAGCATTCAAGGGAAATATAAGAGGGGCTATTGTAGTGCTTAATTTGTTTGATTTAAGTAGTATAAGTTGAGGGGTGGAGGATTCTTCCTCCACTTAAACTACTTTAGTGTTTTTGTCTTTTTATTCGTTTGTCTTCTAGCCTTGATCATTTGTTGCATGGGATAGAATGTGGATTTGAAGGGTATGCTCTTGGTAACTTAGTGTCCGAGAACATTGATTGCTAATTGGTAAGCAGTCTAGGGGTCCTATTCTTTTAGGATGCTTGGAGGGATGATAGTACTTTTTCAGTGTCTATCCCACATCTTTATAGTCTATCTAAGGGTATCTCTCATTATTAGATGATGTGTTGGTCATGGAATTTCCACTTCTGAGCAATGTTGATGTGAAGAAACATGACAAGTTGTCTTGTTTCTGATTTTCTTGACGGCTTTAAACACACTGTGTAGCCTACAACTTTGTTTGGTAATTTTCAATTTCAGCTACCTTTTCAACTATTGACTAGTTTTTTATATTCCTAACTACCAAACAGTTTATCTAATTATTTCCAACTTTTTGTACTCAATATTAGCTTTTATATCCAATTTTGAGAAGCTTTTAACTTCTGGTATTTTTTTAGCTAGTTTGTTACTATTTTAACTTGTAACTATTTCTTTGGGAAATTCTACATGGTGCCACTGTGGTCTGACAAATTCTACAAGGTGTAATTTTTTTATTTTGATTTTACAAGATGTCATTGTGGTCTTGACACTGTATGTCCTGCGACATTCCATTATCTTTGCTGTTCATACCCTATTAGTTACCACCTACCAACTTATTCTCTCTCCGCCTCCACCATCTATCTCTAACATCTCTCATTTTTACTAGGAAAAAAAGGTAAGCAAAACAAATTTTTGAGTTACATATGGGCCAAAATTCTCCAATGCAATCACATAATCAATAGAATCCTCTCATCTTTAATGCTGAGCTATACACATCAAATGCCCCAGGCCACCACCAAATCATACACTCACATGATACAACTGCAAAATTAATTACATCAAAGTTGCCTTTGAATAAGGGCTTTTTGGCCATTTCACTAATTAGTTAATACTTTCCCCTTTCTTGGTTACAGAACACATATTATACCATATAGAATTTGCTAGACCACAGTGGCACCATGTATAATTTCCCTATTTCTTTTTACTCTTAGTCTTACTCATTAGCTACCTTATCATCTAGTTTGTACCAAACATAGCCTGCAAGGGTTTGAAAATCAGACATGGAGATTTTTTTGTTAAGGTTTGTTTCAACACCTAAGTGCTATTCGCTGTTATTCTTCCTTTCCTTTAGCTTTCTGATTTAGTGTGCCAAAGTTCCCTTGAAAGTTTGTGCTCTCTTTTAGACTGTGGGTCTTAATGGGGTTAAACAACAATTTGTGACAATGTTGAAGGCCAAATAAATTGATCTTGCGTAATGTTTGTTTGATGTGTTTCCTAAGTGTGGAGACATTTGAGCATCTATTCATGCATTGGCCCATTTGTGTGTTGGATGTGGTTCGGGTTTTGTTCCTTGAGGTTGTTGGCATGATTCTTGGTGAAATATAGGGGTTTTGTGATGCATGCATGACATCATTGGTATTTGTTCAGCATCGACATGAAGACAGCAGGGCAAGTGGTTGCCTTCGCTAACAGATTCCTAACAAGTCCAGAGGCATCAAACCACCAAGGGAGTGAGCTCCTTTGTAACTCTTGTTAAGTAGGTTTGCTCTGAATCTTTGGAGGTAATTTTGCAGTTTTTGTGACTAGTAGCCTAGGGAGGCTGGTCATTACGTGGTGTGCCAAGTTTGTTAAGAGACTCCTTAACAATTACGGATACCTTTTGGGTTAAGAGACTGAAGCACGAACAAGAAGGAGAAGCTTAGTATCTTTGCCTATCATTGTCGCTGGAATCAGTGTCGTCACTGCCAATAACAAGAGAAATCTTCATGCTGCTCCTTTTGTATTTGTTGAGGCAGAAGCCACAATCACCATGAAGACTTTTGAGCAGCTTGAGGATTGTGCCATGATTATGTAATTTTTTCTGTTTCCTTTTTGATATGTTTGTATTTTCTCTTTACTTGCCTGGGTTGTATAATGAGCTTTACAACTGATTATAAGCTAGTACTCAGCCAAGACTAGGCACATGAGTTATAAACAAAACTGAGATTTCTCTTACTTCGATGTCTGTATCAGTGGTGAGTCTTTGAGGATAGTGGTGAGTCTGTAGTTGTTATGCTCTATAACCTTAGTACTTGCTGAAGAGGATGTGGTGATGTTCTGTATGTATCAAATTCAGAGGCCAGTTCCTAGGGTGTAATTGTATCACTTCCCCTCTAAGGTCCGTACCCTGCTGTGTACTGTGCGTGTTTGAGTTGTTGGCTCTCGAATCTTATAGAACATATTGTAAAATATGCTCTCTAGCCATCTCTAAACTTCATAAAACCCCATCTCAGGTCTGGACTTTGTTTATTTTCATTTGCCTCAGTCAATTCATCTTCAATCCATGAAGTACTGTGTGTGTGAGAGCCACATTCGGGGATTGGGGGGGTGAGGTGGGGGGATCTTAACGGGTATTCTAGNAGGGTGCATTATTTTGGGCTTTTGAAGGAGGGCAACACCTTGTGAAGCTATGTGATTTGTGCAATATTGTGATGTATTTGGATGGACAGGAATATTCGGAATTTTCAAGATCATTATCTTTGGGAAAGTTTGTGGGATAAAGTGGTGTATTTTGCATCAGTTTGGTTTTGGCTCCTGCGATTTCCCAATAGTGCCTCTAGCTGGAGGGCCGAGGGCTCTTTTGTTTGATTTTGTTTGGTAAACGTCTTGTCCTCATTCTTGTAACTCTTTATTACATCATTAAGTCGGTCTTCTCTTATCCATACTTGAATAATCACCAATGACTCCTGTAGCTTGATTAAATGATGCATCCTTGATGAATTATCGCATTACTAAAACTAGTGCTTTTGTAGGCAGTAGTTTCATTGATGGAATGCTGTTTTTGGTTGCTATTGGTTTGGCCTCCTGTAATTCAAATTGTCATATAGCAGGTCACACATAATCCTAATCTTATTTTGCTTTGGAACTGAATTCTCTGGTATAGAGTACAGTCATTTTCTGAGTTTGCTGTGTAAGGGCTTAGGTATAGAAACTACTCTGAACAACAGTTATTACGCTAATAATCTCCGATATGTTCATCTTGCTCGCAGGCACTTTCAAAAAGAATACACTATGGCAAATATGTTGCAGAGGCAAAATTCCGAGCTTCACCTGAAATTTATACAGCTGCCATTGCAGCACAAGTAATGACTTCTCATTATGAATCCTTTGGATCTAATGATATTTATATGTTCCATTGCATTTACTCTGCAGCAGAATTAATGCATTATAATCTCTTTCCCGGTGGTATACAAAATTTCAGGATAGGGATCAGTTGATGAATTTGCTGACATACGAAGCCGTGGAAAATGCAGTAAAGAAAAGAGTTGAAATGAAAGCTAAAACATTCGGACTTCAGGTCCCTGCTAACCCAGATGCTATTGAATCTGACCCAGCTTATAAAATCAAACCAAGCTTAGTTGCTGATTTGTATGGGGCCTGGATTATGCCTTTAACAAAGGAGGTCCAAGTTGAGTACTTGTTGAGAAGGTTGGATTGAAACTTGGCGTTCCTTTCCCTAGAGCTACCTCTAGGTTATAATTGGAATATCCAGCTTCATTGTTTTAGTTGTTTATATGTGTGTGCGTGCCATATGAGCTTGAATTGTGTAATCATGACTTGGTCATTTGTGGTTGGCTATTGTAGCATATTTTTGGGCATACCAATCGATGCTGCATATGCTTGCTGTTTTAATTGGAAATTCAACTTCATGTGAATGCCATAATTATGCCCAGTGCTTGATGAGATAAGATTGGTGTTGATTCTGTTGTGCGATGGAGAAATGTTTCCCCATATTTGCGCACTGATCATTTCATTAGTTTACCTTTTGTACAATTTTTTTTTTTTTTTTTTTTTTTTTTTTTTTTTTTGGGTGAGGCGACAGAATACAATATTAAAACGGGAAATATAGAACATTATCATGTTACCTTTGGACTAATTTCCATCTCACTCCACCGTGATTGAAGGCGTTGACTGACTTGTCATTTGTCTGGAGGAATGTGCTACTTATTTGAGTTCTGGGTTGGGTTTGTTTCCATTCCATAGTTTAAGGTTATGGGTGTGTTTGGCAAAAAATCGGCTACCTTATCAGCTCCTACCGTCTTTTTAGCTATCAACAGTTTTTTATTTTCTCAGCAACCAAACAGTATCTAACTATTTATATCTTTTAGCTTCCAATTTGAACTTTTTCAGTTAATTTTGAGAAGCTATTCTAACAAGCTTCTCACAAAAACTACTTCATCAGCTAGTTTGTCACCACTTTACAACAATTTTGAACTATTTTTTTTGAGCAGCTACTACCTTATTAGGCACCTTGTTAGCTAGTTTTGCCAAACACAGCCTATGTTTGGCAGCTTTTGAGCAAAAGCTACTGTTTGAAGCTTGCAGTTTGTTCTTTTTTCTCTCAGGTACCAAACAAGATTTTAGCAAAGGTACAGCTACAGCTCACAGCTACAGTTGATTTTTCGAAGCTATCCATATTAGCTTTCACTTGACAGCTAGATTGAGTAAAAGTTACAGCTTGAAGCTTGAAGCTTGTTCTTTTTTCTCTCATGTATCAAACAAGATTTGAAGCAACAACTACATTTACAGCTCACAGTTACATCTAATTTTGCCAAACATAGCCTAAAACTATCTTAATTATTTCCTTTGTCTTCTAATATATACTATCTTAATGCGCATACATTTAAAAAATCTCATAATTCTAGAAATAATTTAAATAATTTGATTATATTACCTTTGTATTAATTGAACTACGTATGTATTGGAAAGTGAAATAAGCAATAGACCATAAGGGTAAATTAGGAAATTAAGCAATTAATTTTGAATTGACATTGTTAAACGACAATTATTTTTAGACAAATAATGTTGAAATGACATATATTAAGATGAAGGGAGTAGTGTCTATCTAACTCATTAACTTAGACAAGCCAAATTGTGTGGAGTTTTAATGATTCCTTTTAGCCATACGTATTTTTGGGACACAAAATAGTCAGATGGGTATTTTTTATAACCAATCTTTACCACTTGGATATTTAAAAATATCTCAATATCAAATGAGTATTTCTAATGTACCAAAATTGCATATAGGCCTAAAAATTCGCCGCCGGTGATCAAAAGTTCATTTATCCTATTTTTTTTTATACTGAAATGCATTTCCTTATTACTTTTATTTACCTAAAACCACTTTACTCCCCCCGAAACTTCCTTAACTCCCATTTTTTTCTTCTCTTTCTCAAGAAAATTGGGAGTTAATGGGTTTTTTTTGGGGGAATGAAGTGATTTTAAGTGAATAAACGTAACAAGGAAATGCATTTCAGTATCCAAAAAATAGAATAAATGAATTTTTCGTTACCGGTGGTGAAGTTTTGGGCTCATATGCGCTTTTGGTCCATTAAAAATACTCATTTGGCATCAGAGATTTTTAAAATACCCAAGTGGCGAATGATGGTTATAAAAAATACCCATCTGGTAATTCGGTGATTTTTGGGATGTGGAAGTGACATCTATAATTCCTTTTCATTAAGAGTTTTGAAAAGATAAAATTAATTATATTGTTTATTAAAGTATTATGAATTTGGGGTTTTAGAATTGTCCTCTACTTACACGTATTGTCTTTTTAAAAATATTTTCTATTCAGTGAATGATTGGTTTTTGAGTGATAAATTCATAAACTTCTTCCACAGTCATCATTCAGTTGAAACATCAACAGTTTAGTCATAACCATATCGTGTTTGGTTATAACCAAAGCCGAAATAATCATACTCGTCAATTTTGTTGAACACTTATTTACTTAAATCTAATGATTTAAAATAAAAGTTTTAGTGGCTATTGTTTAGTGGTGGCCATTATAATATTTTCATTTATTTAATGAGAAATGATAATTTTATTTTATTTTATTATTTTTTTAATGTCTATACGAATAATCTTCCTTCCTCCTTGGGCGTAGCTAATGGGCACCTCTTAACGCACGGTCTCGGGTATTCCACGAAAATTTGTGTAGGTGCTCTCCAAGAGGTTTGAACCCTTGACATGGTATATAGGCTAAAGCGTTTACCAGCCGGTGATAGCCTGCTCGGCTCCCTGGCGGCAGCCACCACGCGCGTGGGCATGAGGAGGGAAGAGGGAGAGAGAGTGATGGCGAGGGAGAGACAGAGAGAGAGAGAGTTCGGGTGGGGCCAGCCCCTACCGACGCCATGGATGGCCCGAGATGCCGCAAGCGACATTAGGGGTGGTGCCCGCCGGCCCGACTTATGGCAGTCCCTTACGGGTGGCCGCGTGGAAGAACGAGAGAGGACGAGAGAAAGAAAGCGAAAGAGAGAGTGGGAGGGGCGGTGGCCTCAGCCACCAGGCTGGCCATCCCCGCCACCGCCATGCCGGCTTCGCAGCCACAGGGCTAGCGCCAGGCGGGCGGTGGTCCCACCATGACCACGCACGCGACAAAGAAAAAGAGAGAAAAAGAGAAGGAAGAGGAGGGTGGTGCACGGCTTCACCGGCCACCTCCGTGGCAACGCATGGCCGAGCAACTCAGCAAGGGAGAGGGGAGAGAAGGATACTAGAGATAGAAAGTAAAATACCTAAAGAGAAGGTAGAGAGAGTTGTAAAGAGGAGAATTGACCCCTTGTGGTGCTTATATAATGCATTGGGGTTGACTAGGACTCCCTAGTTGACCTAATCCCAATCCTTTAGCCCACATATCTCTAGTCCAACACCCATCCCAAGAAAATCGAGTTTTCTAGCCCAATTCATTCAAAACAATGATTAAAGCTTAATCTGCTAATTAAAACGATTAAAACAATTTAATTTCTAAATAAATACTTTGAATAATAAATGATATAATTCTCAATTTTTTCAGAGAAATAATTATGATAATTCAATATTTATTATTGAATCTCATAATTCAAATTAATAATTTAAATAATCCTTAAAAGTAAATTATCATATAATTGAACGATATTAATTTCAAATAATCTTTTGAAATAAGAATAAATAATAGAAAAATACTTGGGGTATCACAACTCAACCCCCTTAAAAGAAGTTTCATCCCAAAACTTGGGGTACGTGCTTTTGAAGCAAAAGGATTTTCGCCCATGTGAAGGGTAGATGGGAATAAATTCATTTGAGAAAACATCCGATTGTCAAGGATCTACGTGTATTCTAGCTAGCGAAGCATGAACGCCAAGTTATGCATTCTAAAAGACGCATAACTAATGACATACGCAATGAAAAAGGGGATGGTAAAAGCGATTATGGCACATTACCCCTCTAAATGAAAGTTTTGACCTCAAAACTTGGATAACTCAGTACTTTGAACAAAGAGCTCGAGGTACTTCTTATGCATCAGGTCTTCCGCTTCTCACATGTCTTCTTCAACTCTGTGGTGAGACCAAAGGACCTTAACAATCGGAACTGACTTATTCCTTGTGGTCCGCTCTTTCCTGTCTTGAATCTTCACAGGTCGTTTCTCGTAAGAGAGGTTATCGTCGAGCTCAATCAGTTTTGGAGCTAAAACATGTGACAGGTCATACATATCGACGAAGTTGAGAAACATGGAATACGTTATACACCTTTTCTAGTTTAGTTGGGAGTGTTAATCGGTAAGCAACCACACCAATCCTTTCCATAATCTCATACGGTCCAATATACTTAGGGCTTAACTTTCGCTTCTTTCCAAATCTCATGACACCTTTTGTAGGTGAGATTTTGAGTAACCCGTTATCACCCACATCAAACTCCTCAAGTCGTCGACCTTTTTCAGCATAGGTCTAGTGACGGTCTTGGGCACTTCTCATCTTTTCCTGGATGAGTTTAACCATGTCGATGGTTTCTTGGATCATTTCCGTACCCAATGCCCCGCTGTCTCGCTGATGTCATTCCAGCAGATAGGGCTTCTGCACTTGCAGCCATAAAGAGCTTCATATGGTGCTCGGTCGATGCTCTTATGATAGCTATTGTTATATGAAAACTCGATCAATGCTAGGTGCTTATCCCAGGCACCTTGATAATCTAAGACACATGCTATCAGCATATCCTCAAGTGTTTTGAAAGTACATTCAGTTTGACCATCTGTGGCAGAGTGAAAAGTAATACTAAACTTCAGCTTGGTCCCAAATGCCTCTTGCAATTTGGTCCAAAAGTTGGATAAGAATCTTGAATCTCGATCTGAGACTATGTCCTTTAGAATTCCATGTAGTCTTATAATCTCTCTGACATAAGCATCAGCCAATTGGTCCATGTATCCATCATGGCTATAAAATCAGCAACCTTGGTGAGTCGGTCCACGACCACCCAAATGGCATTGTTTCCCTTAGGGATTCAAGGTAAACCCATAATGAAATCCACGGAGATACTTGCCCATTTCCACTTATGCACATCGAATGGCTGCAACAGTCCTCCTGGACACTTGTGCTCGCCTTTGATCTTCTAACAAGCCAAGCACTTTGCAACAAACTCAGCGACTTCCTTCTTCATGCCTTTCCACCAAAAGTGTTGGCGTAGGTCCTTATACAGCTTGTCACCTCCCCGGTGAACAGAATAAGGAGTATTGTGCACTTCATTCAAAATTTGCTCCTTGATCACTTGATTGTTAGAAACACACACTTGACTTCGGAAAAGTAAAACTCCATGGTCTCTAGTCACAAAATCTTCCGAGCATCCTTCGTCTTGGTGTTCAACAATCCGATCTAACTCAAGATCTCCTTGTTGCTTAACCTTAATCTCCTCAATGAGACTTGGCTTGATGGATAGGTTGTTCAGACAACCACTCACTCCACTTCTAGGTACTACCTCGATGTCCAACTTCTTAAAATCCTCCAGAATCTCATCTGCGATCATGAAAGCAGTATTCAGCATATGAGATGACTTTCGACTCAACGCATCAGCCACTATATTGGCTTTACCCTCATGGTATTAAATGTCCAGATCGTTGTCCTTCAAAAGTTCTAACCAACGTCTCTGGTGCATATAAAATTTACGTTGGGTGAAGATATATACTTTAGACTTTTGTGCGGCTGGCGCCATTTGCAGCCGTGCGGGAGAGCGAGAGTGAATTGTTTGATGATTTTTGGAGTGGTTGTTTTAAGTTGATGCAAATGTAATGTATAATCATAATCATGGAGACTAATCGGAAAATATAATTGCTTTTAACAATATCGTACAAATTTCAATTGATTTATATTATTATAAGTTGCCCTAACAAAAATTCTTTCTAGACCCGCCACTGCTCATAATTGGTGACTATGGGGAGATACACCGAAAGTCTACACCCGCAGATGAACATGAGATGCTCCTCAAATAGAGCATCAAAGTTGGAGGTTACATTAGTAGTGGGGAATGTTACAATAGTTGATACACACTAATAACTATTTGCTGACTGCTCTTAACTACATAAGAGCATCCTATATGCAAGCATTAAACTAACCTTAAACAAGCATTAACCAAAGAGTTAAGAAACAGTAAAACTTTTTTTCTTCCATCTCATTTATCATCTCCACACTCACCACATACACACTAATGCCCTTTTTTCTTTTTTGGATATTACACACTGTACCCCTGAGGTTTGGGGTATTGAACAATATATTCGTTTTTTAGGTTTGTGCATCCACTACCTGATATTCAAACATAATGAACACTGTATCCCTATCCCCTAACCCCTAACTACTGTTAAGTTACCGTTAAATAGGCATGTAAAAAGACTAAAATGCCCTCTTCTTACCCCTCACCCACACCTACCCCTTCCCCATCCTTTACTTTCTCTCTCCTAAGCTCCCCTCCCACCATTACCATAGCAGGCATCTATCTCTATCACCACCACTACCAATTCAAACACTCCACCACCTCCACCATTAGAAGTGGACTTCTAAAACGGATCTCACTCTCTATCTCTCACTTTCTCTCTCCTCCTTCAATCTTTACCATGTATCGAACAACAGCAAAGCGGCTCTTCACCTCATCTCTACACTCAGCCACCCACACCTTCAAACGTTCAATCGACCGACAACCCTTAAATCAGCTCGGTTCTGCACATCGACCCCCAATTATTCTTTTCCCGATCTGACCCCTAACCCTAACGCGTTTCGGTTCGACCTCGTCGACGCATCATCTTCTTCTTCCCAAACAACATCATCGTCTTATTCATTGGGCGAAGATGAGGCTCGTCGGAGTGTGATTGTGGGTTTTACCGTGGATTTTCTCGATTATATTAGGCGAAATTTTAAATAATTTAAAAATTGGTTTGAAGTCATAAATTGGATTTTGGGAAATTCTATGTGGTGACCCTACATTTTTCACTTTTCTATTTGGAGGACAGTGTTTTTTGAAATTCTACATGGTGCCCCTTTAGTTTTAAATTCTCTACATGGTGACCATTGTAGGTTTGAAAATACTATTTTCTTTTAATTCAACCTTTTATTCGTGTTCTACCATTTCTTACATGTAGTTATAGTCACGTTGCTACTATTTGGAGGTTCGGAACCGTTCATTTTCAAACTTCTTTTCTTTCTTTATGATTAAAAAAGTTATTTTTCCAACTTTATATGACATGCACTTTATGACTTCTAAGTGGCAATAGTAACTTATTGGAGCTAGATAAATATGTTGGGTGATGGGGGACAAGT
>BSSO01002301.1:0-19781 GCA_030267885.1 Mesembryanthemum crystallinum | reverse complement strand
TATCATCACCAGGATGCCAAACGGTGCCAATTTTGGATGTCTGAGTGGGTATTGTTCTTAACTGTTTTTTTGTGACACATAGAGGCACAGAAGACAACAATGGAAATAAAAAGACGCATTGGTTCAGGTGTCTCTCATAAGTGAAGAGGTGTCACCCTTCATGAAAGGGTATGAACCCCTCTATAATTCACTTGTTCCATTTCAATTGGTGTAAGTGTAACCCATAGCCTATATCTGTCTTCTTCTTAGTCTACTGGTGCCTTGCCATCAGTTGTGCAGGCCACCGGCAAGGATAACGCCATTGTATCCCAAAGATAAAATTGGTGAACCTGATTATTGCGCAGAGGGATCAAATTTAGTCTTTGGGACAGCACAATCTTGCGTTTATGTTCATAATCGCCATCCTATTCAAATAATCAACATTGGGATCATCTAAGATAGAAGAAACATTCTTTTTGGGGGTAGAAAATAGGATTTAGTTTAGCATTATAACCTATTATCTCCTTTCAACCTCTAGGTAAAACCTTGTCCTTGAAGAAGCTGTTGAAGTGTTGAACTAGTGTCTTGAATGAAATTTATACATGCTTTGACAAGAATAAGTTGGGCGACCTCCAAAGTTAAGCCATCGTGTGAAACTTGCGAGGAAATATGATGATGATAAGCTCAGAGATTGAGATGTGCACTACCATATCCTTAGTCATCCATGATTATAAGAGAAATCATCTATGAAGACAGGAAATCTTAAACAGAAAATAGGGACCAAAGTTACACAGCAATGCAAAAAGGAAGTAGTAAACAGACCTGTTTTTCAATTTTCATTAATGCCCAGTTGAATGCAGGTTGGTCATTAGACTTTTGTGCACGTGACCAGGGTTGTTCTTGAAGTTCGTCCATCCACTTTCTCATAACTAATTTAGCACCACTTGTAGGACGAAGGAAGATGAAGCAACTACATATGTAAGGCCGTCCCTTTTTTCCCGGAGGTGGCAATTCATGAGAATGGTTCAAAGGTTTCACCTATGTGTTTGCAACAGAAGCAAGGATTAATATAGCAAAAAACAGATAGCAATTTACGAGTATTATTCAAGGATGCACGTTTTCATTATCAACATAGTCAATTAGTCACTGATCTATAAATGTAAATTTATTTATAAGTTGGGCAAAAAATTCACTTGTTCTGAACCATCAAATGGAGGTCAATGTAGAGTTCTAACATCAACACCAAAGAGGAACCAAGCAACCAGCATGATTTATACATGTTGCAAACTTGCAGTATATATGTGCTACTTATGGGTCTCCAAACAGAGAGTTTATTTACATGAGTCCTAGAGTTGTGTACTTATGCCTCCATAGGTTAAAGACTTGAATGCATTAAAATAGTGGAACTAGTTCATTGTCAACATACCATAGCCATGTCATCCATGAAGTAGATATCATGATTTCCCTCTAAATAAGGAAATGGATCTTTCAGCCAAACCATGTCGACGTCATTATACATAACATTATACCCAAGGTCCAAAATGTTTAGCAGATGACGAGGCCTCTTAGCTGTAAAATTAAAGAATCCCTGCACAAATTAGCAGCCCTAGTTAATAGCAAAAGTGCACCAGTCTGTCACCAGCGAGATATGAATGCACAATAAAAGGACATCAAGTAAATCCACGAAAGGGGAGAAAAAGGAGGAGAAAGAGTATTCTGCTACATGTAAGAATGAGCACGTAGTGGCAGATAAACCTAGATCCTAACATTCATAACTGCTGAAAACGTTTAATAACAACTATCAACCAACAGATATCATTGTCAGAAAGTCAACAAAATATAATTGACCCTCATTTTTATTTAAAAAGGCTAACAACCTCTAAACTCACATATAGTTTTTAATTACAAGCTTTTATTTTTCCTACCTTTTCATGATCAAATTAAAGGTCTACAATATAGTAAAACTTGGTGAGAGATGCCAGCAATTCTGAGCATAGATGAGGTTCTCTAACTGAAGTCCAACATGAGGATCAAAATTAAAAAGCGGTGTCTCATGGTTCAGTTACAGCATGATAAATTCAGCAATTAGCATAAGCATGGGTGAAGACGTCTCCTTCAGTATGCTAATGCTAACTTAAGGGTATGCTAAAGCACAGGAAAGCCATGAGTTTAGGTGTCATCTACATGCTGGGGGCTTAATATGCTCAACAAAGCCTGATGGTACATAATTATAAGGAATTGGTTGCTTGCGATAGTTTTCTCTCATGTGGAGGCAAGGCATCCATACAAATTAACACCAACTGGAGTACCCTACTTGCTCAGCCGAAAATGATCTGGAAGAATGCCTTATTTCTCCCCAAAGACCTTTAAACAAACAGCTTCGCTTTGGATTCAGTAAGCTTGTCTAGAACAAGAGATAGCATTTTGGTACAAAAACAACTCTTTTCTTGGGATAAATACCTCCTCTTTCTCAAGCCTCAGCAGGATCTATATACAAACAGACAGATGATGGATAACCTTAATTCATGATTCTAACTTAAGAAAGCAAATATAAGAATGCTTATGCCTCAATGCATGGGCATTCCTACTTCCTGGTGACACATTGGTCAGGTTTAGAGGGAATTTAGAACTAAGGAACTTCTTTTGGTGGAAAGAAGCCCCCATTGGATATATAACTGTTATGCATTCTATCAGTCTCTGTAGCTTTAGTAGGAAAGAAGCTCCCACGGATCAACTTATTCATAGTCAAATGGATTCTGCCAATAAAATAGTCACTTTTGCTCTTTCAACATCAACTGTAAAGGTCTCTTTAACAATCAGCTAGTTTCGGAACCAGATATTCCTCTACCACAAGTAAAATGACACTAGTGTAGCTGCTTCTGCATCCTTTACACGAAGCTCACAAACATATAACAACAATCCCCACTCTCAGAACATCAATCTAAGCTCACTAAAGGAATCCAAACTCAATCAAGCCATAGCAATAACACATTCCCTTCACAATGCTCTTCGTTTCATTGCAAAAATACCTTCTTTGATGCTCTTTCAGAAACAGGCTATTGCTATACAAACAACACTAGATATGGGTTCTATTTTTTTGTTTTTGTAGCAATAACAAATCACTCAGACAAGCTAACTATTCAATAAATAGACATAATGATAGTGACCCGACATAATCAGTGAGCAACAAGCACAAACTAGAAATCAAGCACAACGCCAATATACCCAGAAAGGGAAAAGGAATCATTACCATGGATCCAAACTTATGAGCAGAATTGGATTCAAGAACAGGGGGGATAAGCACAGCATGACCAGGCCATCTCTCATTAACCTTGTACAAAGTGGCATAATCCTCAGCAACAACCAAGACTTTATCTTGATGATTCTGCCTCGAAATGCTAATCAACCAATTGTTGAGAAAAGGCATGTAAGGCTCACTAACAATGCAAATAATGACAGTCCCATTTTGACCCACAAAGGAAACAGCTTCTTTGAGGGAGTAATTCCGCCATTTGGATTGAAACGCCAACTGGGAAGGAGAAACGAGAGGCTGGAAGAATCCCAGGTAAGGGTATAGGAAACCTAGAATGATGAGGAGAGAGAAAATTAGGAGGATGTTGGCGCGGGAGAGAAAGGGAGAGGGGCGTTGGGAGTTGAGAGAGAAGAGACGAGATGAGAGAGAATGTGGGTTTGTGAAGAGGTTGTGGGTTGGCCTTTGATGGAGCGAGGCCGCCATTGTTGATGGGGAAATTGCTCTGTTTTTAAAGCAGAAGCAACGAATTGGGTTTTGATTATTGATTTTGAGAGAGAGAGAGAGAGAGAGAGAGAGAGAGAGAGAGTATTGTTTGATTTAGGGGAAGTTTGAGCAGTGATTTGAGCGGTGGATCTGAGATTTGGGAAAGGAAGTTGTGATTTTTGGTTATGGTGTGAAGGATACCGCCGTCGGCAGGGGGAAGAACACCGGATCTGGCAACTGGAAAGTGAACTACCAATCTTCGTTTCTCAAAATCGATTTGTGTTTTTTTTTTTTTCTTTTTTTTTTCGTTCTTTTTCTTTTCTTTTTTTTTTTTTTTTAGGAAAGTTTAATCGATAGCTCTGAAGTTTGAGAATTTTCCGGTGTGTGTATGGGTTTGGCTTGAGCTGTTTAATCTGTTCATTTTCAGCATTCAATCAGTTCAGTTCAGAGATCATACGGTTTAGCATTCGATCATTTTGGTATTGGTTCATAACCATTCAGTTGTAATAAACCTTCCGTGTTAAAGAAGAAAGTATCAGTGGATCAATTTCTATGCACATTTGGTAATTCAATTATATCTTCCTCATTTCATAGGAGTATATGTTTCAAGCCCATACTGTCATAGTGTCATGTACGCTATACGCTAATGCGTCATCTAACGTCCTTTATTATCTGGGGTAGCCAACACAGCTTCAATACTTTACAATAGACACCAGCTATTAATAAAGGCATAAATGAATGAGCTAGTAAAGTATCCAAGAGTGTCATACTTGAGAGTTGGGTTGAAGCCAGTCTGCAAATTCAGATTCCTTCAAGGCCGTTTTTCACTACAACAACAATAAGAATACACGGCAGAAAGGAGCTTGAAACACGGGTAAAACTGCAATCTTACTTCAGATGAGATAAGCAGCCCTAAAACTTTGCAGCATGTATCTTCAGCAAAGGTTCTCTCAGTACAACACTGCTACCCCCAGGTCCATCACCATGGGTGGGTTCCATCACAGAAGGGGCTAGTGAGATTTCCTCGTTGAATCTGAATATCGACCAGGGCTGTGATTTGTAATCACTGTCGCTGGGCGTGCTGGCTTCGGCATTGCATTACAGCATTCAAACTTTTGCACATCTCATGTTGCAAATTATTGGACAAAGAACAATGAATGATGAATTCAACATACAACCTAAAGATATACATGGTTCTCTTAAACCAGGGCTACTACATTATTAGATTTACAAGCATCTAGATGCCATCTCAAGTTCTCAACAGCAAAAGCCAGTGCAAGGGATTAAATTTTTTACAAAGGAACTCAGACGCTTGGTAATATCTTTTATCTGTTAGTAGATGCTACTCTCATAAACGACCACCCAAATGGCTATGAATCAATGCGCTCCGCTTGTTATTTTTTGTCAGGAGAAAGGAAAATTAAACTCAAGCCTCCATCAATCTGGTTGCAGTCAACTGATCGAAGTGCAGTGAGCATGTAGCAGAAAAGTGACTCACAGAGACTCCTTGGGTTCGAGAAAGTGAAGGATTTATATACTGAAACTTACGAAACTGTTCCAGTTTTGAGCTTCGGTGATTTCTGTTTGACGAAGAAAGCTGAGAGCATGCTTTTGTGGCGAACAGGGGCCTTAACGATTGCTTGCCTAGAGTTGTCAAATGACCTGTATGGAGTCATGGGCTTGGAGTCCAGCGCAGAGTCCTGCAACATCAATAACCATTTGATAAGCTATTGTATAAAATCCATTGCTTACGGGACTAAAGGCTAGCAACAACTTTCAAATTAAGAAGCTCATATTAAGGCTGTCTAAACATCAATTCTTCCATTGTCTGGGTGCAGGATAATTGACATCAGAAAAGAGGTGTATGGATGAATTACGTTGGTCTCCATAACTTAAAAGTCGGTCATAAGCGATGTATCATTCTAAGTCCTATCTGTATTCAAAAATGTAGATGCATATCACATAGACAAAGCATGAAATATGCTAAAAAAAAAAAAAAAGAAGACGACAAATAGGTTACGATTCTACTTCAGAGTTGAAGTACTACTCCCTCCGTTTCGCTAAAATCTTGTCATGGGCAATTTGCACGTAGATTAAGGAGTTTTTGTTTGGCGTGAAACTTCCACTTGTGCCCTTGGAGAGAGGGTGGGCTAGGGTTGGTCAAATAAAGTAATGGGCGGGGGTAAGTACTTTACTATTTTAAGCCATGACAAGATTTTAGGGAAACAACAAAAATGGACCATGACAAGATTTTAGCAAAACGGAGGGAGTAATTGTTAGTGTAAAGTGCTATATTTATGAAAAGGCAGTGAAGAAGCCTCAGTTCTTGGTCATTACCCTATGCTTAACACCATATGGTTGCTTGGCAGCAGCAGTAGCTGAACTTCCACTGGCACTTGGCAGCTGTGCATGAACCCCTGACGGCTTAACCTGAATACTGTTTTCATTATCTACAGGAAGTAGCAAACAAAAGGTGTCAATTCCAACACAATAATGCTATAAGAAGACATATGGTTGAATCACCCAGTTCAACATACTAACCTAATAGATGGAATACTGGAGCAGATCTTGGAGAAGGCTTGTGGACTTCAGAGCTGCAGCAACAAGGGGGTATAAGATAAGAAGCTTTAAAGCATTACAACAAGCTGAATGAGTACGAGCAGAATCAAGGTTTTATCCAACAGCATATGTGACAAGTACTATCTGTTCAGAAAGTGTGGAGAACATCAAACCAACCTCAACACAGTCCTTTGAGTCCCTCGAGGGGATTTTGTTTCAGAGCCTAGGTGCCAATGAAGAGTTTTTGATCCAGGAGAACCTGAAATTAGAAAATGAATACAATCTAAATTCGCGGGAGGAAAATGGGAACTAACTCAACTAAGTGATCAAATTATCCAATGTCTTCAAATGAGACATCAAGTACCTGCAGGATGAACACGAGGCCTTGCCTGACCATGCATTTGCCGAAGGTCTGTCTGTACAGGACTAAAATGTACCTTTTTGTTGACAGAGGCTACAGCAACACACATCAGGAGAGGAGTCCAAATGTAAGTATAAGCTCCATCATAGTAATGAACTTCCAATAGAAGAAATATTTTTACAACAAAACTTACTTGGCAAAATGTAGCGTTTGTGATGTCTAGGAATAATTGCCAACAATTGCTGCTGTCTGAGGCCTTCTTTATCCATATATGTTTGGCAAGTAAGAAGCTTCTGATGATAAAAAGAGTAACAGTTTCAGCAGACACCCAACAACCGTCCCCACCCCCCACCTCTCACCAACCCAAAAAGAAAAGGAGAGAAGAAACAGTTCCCGAAGAAAATGTCACAAAAGTGCTGCAAGACCATACCTGATTTAGACAAGTGACATTCAGCTCCATGGTTGAGACATCTGAAGTTTGTTGCTCAAGAAGGTCAGTCAACTTGTAAGCAACAGTGCCAAGGTGGTCAACAGCATTGACAAGGGCTCTTACAGCATAATCTTTCAGATTGTCTAGTACCCTGTTGCATGCACAACCACAAACATGATGAGGAAAAAGAGTAGTCAATTTAAAAGCAAAACTATGCAAGATTTGGGATCTTGGATGAAAAAACATAAAAGGGCAAAAATAACACAGAGTGTGAGTCCCGCCGTTAGCTAATCTGGATGGAAGAATGCGGCATGTCAAAGAAATAGTAATGAGGGAAAATAGAGAAAAAGGAGATGCGAAAATTGTAAAAAAATAATGCACATCTGAGCATGATGAATTTCAATCTGAAGGACCCATAATGAAAAGCATCCAGGTCAGTTTGATCCAAGAATTCCTAGCCTCTAATTGACCAAACACATAATGATTAAAGTATTTCGTCTATTGAATTGGCAACCACACTTCTGAAGCGTCAGGAAACCAATGTGGGAACAGCAATAATGATGCAAAACCGAGTTTGATGTTCGTTGCATTTAAGAGAAACATATTTATAAAATAAACAACACAATGGTTTCTGTGTATAAGTTGATACTCACTCAATCCCAAAATATAAGTGTTTTATTTTTAGCAACTCACACTGTTGTGACTGGAGGGAGTATTTTACATCAATATACGATGTTAATGAGTTACTACTCTCCTAGTGTAGACAAGTCTTGTTAGGTAATGGAGCCTGGACAATATTGGGGGAACATACAAAAATAACATAAGTGAATCACACCAGAAACCAGTTGATGTCATATTAAAACTCAGAATTATAGAATTGAGATATTACATTTGTTTCTGCTCACTATGAAGATAAGACTTTTCACAATATTCAGCAGCAGAGTAAAGCTGGGGTCTCAGGTTCTTGAGTTCCTGCAACAATAATGAAATGAAATAATCAAATTGAAATGAATTGCACGATTTTCAGTTATTAGATATAAAGATGTTAAATAACTCAATTTGCTGAAGACACTGGATTGACACACCTGAAAACCCTAACGATATGATATTTATTATGGCTAATGTAAAAAAAGGTTCTCTTGCATGTAAATTAGTTATAGAAGGAAGAGGACCACATACTTTCTATGATTGAGTAGAAATTATAGTTTAATACAAATGGTTAAACAGGAAATACTTTCTATGATTCATCTCATCATCTGTCATGGACTGCACTTTTAAATACCAATAGAAGGCTCATTGAGACACTTAAGTAGAACGTATCACATAGACTCATTGGGAGGAAGACCGGTGTTAATAGATGGGCCCTCAACCTGGAATAACATGCTAGAACGAAATTCTCTCCATCTTTTGTTTCAAAAGGATATAAGAGAAGAAGGCATTCCTGTCCAGCCCTATATATCAGTACGAATCACTGCATGACTTCCCTTGAACATCCTAGGGAACTGCTACTGACCACCCTCCACAGACTTTATGCCTGACATCAACTCCATCCAAAAAATTGAGCTCCGTTATTTTAGACACTGATTCTTCCCTGGAATGGGTCATAGTTCCCTGTACCTAGTATTCCTTGCGTCAACAAGCTTAACCCCAGGATTTCATGCAGTCCCGTGTCTATTATTATTAGGAGGGTTTTCTCTTACAGTTTCTAAGAAGAATTTAAAGTGCTCTTTATCCTCGTTAACAACAGCACAACCAACCCAACCCAAGTAAACCAACAGAAACTCGGTGCACCTTGCACCACCATCACCTTAACATGTATATGATATTCCACAACAACAATCAATCAGCTTCTTCCAATACCATGGCAACCATGCATACACACCAGTAATATCATCAATGTAGAACAGAGCTTGA
Organism: Mesembryanthemum crystallinum; assembly: GCA_030267885.1. Lineage (NCBI taxonomy): Eukaryota > Viridiplantae > Streptophyta > Magnoliopsida > Caryophyllales > Aizoaceae > Mesembryanthemum > Mesembryanthemum crystallinum. Next base: position 10,802 of record BSSO01002301.1, on the reverse strand, counting down.
TCTCATGCTCCATTTTATCTTGCCATATCTTATGATCAATTTCACCCCATTAGTTTTGCCATTGAACTGTTCAACTAGCACGCAAACACTCATGGTTTTGACCAAGTAAGCGCCAATTCTTATATAATCTAGTCCATTAATTTGTCGTTACAGGTACAAATCTCAGAAATTAGAATATGTTCAACGCATATGATTTTACAACCAAATACCTATTCACACACAAGAAAACATAAAAGGAAAGGAAATCCAATTGCCAAAAGAAAAAAGAAAATATTTGAGGAAAATGATAAGTCAATCAAATCTAATATTCAAAAGAGTCCAAATATAGCCATTGCATTTCAACAGCAAACAGATAACGCCTATATACAAGTCAAAGATAACTAAGACAAAATAATTTAAAATTAGACGAAAAAAACTGAAGCTAGATCAAACAGTAAAACAACAAAACGAAGATGCTAAACCCGAAAACCAGATCTACAGCCAGATGAAAAATGAAAAGAAAGGAAAGAGAGAGAAAGAAAACCTGCAAAGCCTTGACGAAGCTCTTGCTTCGCTCCATGGAAGCCTCATCGAAGGTGGTAGGAGGAAGACGCTTTTGCTGCTCCACCTCCATAACTCCAACAGCTAATTTCTTCGATCGAACACTTACTTGAACAAACAGTCAAAACCCTAACACAGAGAAATTACGGAATCGAATCGAATTGAACAGAATTTGCAGCAGATGATGATGGAAAGTACAGCAGAGGGAAATCGAATCAAGGAAATGTGGGAGAAGAGAGAATGTAAAATGGATTAATGCGTTAGGTTTGGTTGCGCAAGTTGGGAGGAGAGAGAAAGAGAGAGAGAGAGAGAGAGAGAGTGAGAGAGAAGGAAGTAATCCCCGGGAAGTGAAGTTTTTTAAAGCGACAATGACGGGGATGGTGGGCGTATTTATTAGCACCTGCATCACAATGAGAGAGAGAGAGAGAGAGCTTGGCGGTGAAGTGGAGGGTGGGTTGGTTGGCCCGTTGAGGGCCCGATTGGATTTTCCAAAATGACGGATCTATGTTGGATTGTATCCACATTTTGGGCCCCTACTCCCATATTCTACTTCCGCTAGTTTCCAATGGGTTCAAACATAACAAGACGTCCATCCAATAACATGACGATAACAATGGGATACATACAAAAAGATTATTAGGCCAGTTTAGAATTTTGATCGTATAAATCTAGTGATTACAGGCTTAATGAGCTACTATTGAAGTTAAATTTATTGGTCATACAAGCAATTTGATGTCGGAGACATGTTTCTAGTTTCTACAAGGGTCGGTCTATCCATTTCACGTCCTACCGCCTTTCTCAACCAAAATGTTGATACAATTACTTTTGTTTTCATCAAAATATACAAAGATGTAATGACTTGTTTAGATTTTATGTATTAAATTGAATCTTATAATAGATTTAGATTATGATCTTATACTCCACCAACTAAGTTTTGCTTCCGATTTTCTCTCAATTTTCATTCATTCAAGCTTGAAAATTTTACACATATGAATATAACGCTTTATTATTTTATTATAATAATTTAACCTTCATATTTAACCCCATTGGTTAATCCAATGGAAGATAATTACTCCTCGTATTATGATGTGCTCACACTGCCCGAGCCGCTTTATCGATGTAATATGTACTGTGATAATTACGGTGTTCTTTATAGTGGGGTAAAAAGACCACGGACACGGTTGGGAAATAATGACTTGCAGATTAATAATCTTGAAACCTTTGATGAAGTTAAATGTTGATCAGAAGTAAAATGATGTCAAGTGATCATTTAAGATCTTTATGGGCCCCCACTCCCATGTGAGACCACACTATGAATCCCTTTTCTTTAGGATCTGTTTATTACTACTAGTATACTAAAATCATTTTAATCATGTTACACAAAACTTTCAACTTTCAAAGTTGAGTTTTAAAAGTTGAGCAAGTTAGATTGTGTTAGCTATAGCCCACAGTTTCCTGCAGTACATGGGTCATAAGGTATGCGTTTACACAGTATAGTACTAGTACAATGGTAGCGTGACAAGGCCATGTTCTCTTCAGGAGGATGACCCGTCATCGATCTGAATTGAAACTTACTGAAATGAACTGCAACTGCAAGAAGAAATTGACAAAACTAAGCAACAACAATGTCTACTACAGTAATTTCCAAAACTATGCGAAATAATTACCTCCACGTACAATTCATGTGCTCAAACCAAAACAAGTTCTATATACAATCCCAACAAGGTTAGGTCAAGCGTCCAATACTCTAGCATATGAAACCTAAGAGAGTTGTGTCGGTTGCTATTTACTAGCAAATCTCATTTTATTTGCAAAAAATTCAGGTGTATTTGTAACGTGATGACAAGATAAGATTCAAGTGTTTTACATACTAGTTTTGCTGTCACAAGAATGAAAGTAGAAGAAAAGGTCAAGAAACACACCATATATATTGGGTTCGCTATTCAGGAGTGTATAAACAATAAAAACAAGTGTAGTAGTACTGCAAAATACAATGCATGGCCCTGTACCCGTGCATTCCAGTGAGTGTGTGAATGAACAACAAAATGTAGATAGAAGTAACCTGGAGAAAATCAAACTTATATATAATTCTATACAAAATTTACAATAGTCACCATACTACTACTTGCATGGTTAACTACATGAGTACCTGGAGATGTCGCTTGATACTATTAGAATCAGGATATATATAACATATAGTGAAGCATTGTTTGTGCAGCAGAATGCCAACTTTATATAGCTTATCACCAGGCTCCAGATTTAGAATGTACTGAAATAAAGCTCTCCAACACTTATCGAGGAACATGAGATAAGCATAGGTATTACCATCACTAATCAAAACTCATTTATAAGGCTATGATTTCTGAAAAGTTTCTGCCTCATGTCTCTTTGAGGAATCAATGGCAGAATCCAAGTACTGCCTCACTGATTTCATTTTTTCCCCTGAAGGAACGAATTTTGTGGAAGAAGAAGAAGAAGAAAACTCAAAGCAGGTAGGCTTTGGTGTTGAAATCAAACCAAGAGACTGGATTAGTTCCCCAACAGAGAGAACTTGAAACTTTTTAGGGGAGTTCAGGGCAATGTTGTCAAGTTTATGCTCATAAATCTTCCCATTCTTATCAAACTTGTACTCAGAAATGCCATCAAAACGACCACGGCTCTCCCATGGGACCCGTGGGATGCCATGGACTGTAAAGCGTATCAAGATGACGTTCTCCATAGGCTGCCACACACTTAGGATATCAACCCACAGAGCCTTGAAGAATATCTGTCCATGAAATCGCAGAGCCCAGAATATAGATTTATAGTTCTCAATGCCAGCAAATGTATTGAGTGGATCTTTGAAGACAATATCATCCCTAAACAAAGCTCAAACAAATTCAAGACATAAGGATGTTAACAAAATGATAAGTTGAAACAATCAATAGAGGTACTAAAAAAGAGAGAGAGAGAGAGAGAGGTTATCATGATTTAATAACTGAATAGAGGAAGATCCTCATGCAATACATTAGAGATACTGGGAGGTGAAACACTTTCCAGTTCATATGAAATAACAATAGAAAGAGAGTTCCTAGCTAATCTATTGGCTGCACCATTTAAGCTACGCTTGATATATTGTAACTGGATTTCAGCAAAGTAATGTACATTTTGCTTACAATCATCTAACAAAAGTCCATATCCTGAGTTATCTACCATTGATGTCTTCCATATAGACATAATTTTCTTGCAATGAGTCTCAAAAGGCACCTAGGTTGGTTCAATATCATTCTTATTACAATTCTCTTCTTACAAATGGCATTCTAAAAGTGAAGCAAAGCAACCATAAAGCCCCATGTGAAGATCTTTATTCTTTATACTAGGTCTCCTCTCTTTCTATGCAGAATCTTTTAAGGTGCAAATCTACATATTATTCCTGGTTTCAATAGAACATGCACCAAAAACATAATGCTAAGTCGATGTGAAAGTTGTATACTCATTCTACCATATGAAATTTGCTATTTATAGATGTATATATTAGCCAAATATTAGGCAGTTTCGAATTAGTTGCTCATGAAAACTTATTACATATACCTATAGCTTAATTACACAGACTCGGGGACGAGAATTGGGTTAAGCTGTGAACATGATGAGCCAAGTTCCAACCCTGCAATTTCTCAGGAAATCTACATATGTTCTCCGTAGCGACTAAGTGTCCAATTTCGTCTGGTTTCAAGTACCTAAGAGTAAGTTTCAAGCTAGTTTGTGGAATATACAGTTAGAATAACATGTATGGTTCTTACATATGGTTGTTATGACTCTTTCCAAATTGAGATACTCCACAAGATTGTATCATCATCTCTCCAAATCAAGTCCAACAGCACACTTATTTTATTATTTTGTTTTTTAAGATACCAATATTGCACGATTTTGCTAGAATAATGCACACCCATATATCATATCAGACAAAGACAGTGAAGTTACTTCAGCATGTGGCAAGCAGCATGATTTGACGAAAAACCCATAAATCTTTCAAATCTTTGCTCAATCAAATCAAAACCAGAAGAAATATGCTCAAACGATTAACAACGAACTAAAAAAACAATTCTCTTATCTTCCAATTACATTCCTTCAAGCTGAATCAAATTTCACAACAAGCATAAAATTCCTAGTTTCTGCACACATTTTCCTAGCTGCCAAACAAAATTCACAAGCAAAACAATCAAGAAAAAGGGCAAAACCTGTAAATGTCGAACGTGAGCTCCCTATAAAACAGTTCAGGAAACTCCTCACGCAAGCTCCGAATGGCATATCCCATATTTACATAATACTTCTGTTTATCTTCATCCTCTTTCCTCTGTTTCGACGAAGAAGAAGGCGAAGACGACGTCGTTGCACCACTGGGCTTCACCGGAGCAGAGAATTCGCCAAAAACCCTCGCATTCGGCTCAGGACTCGCGATTTTAACCTCAAAATCCTTGGTTTTGGCACAAACCCTAAATTTGATTCTGCAATTCCCATTGAATTTGGCGTTGTTGGAGATGGAGGAGAGAGAATTGAGGATTTTGGGGTTAGGGTTTGAGAAAGTGTTGGTGAGTCCGGAAATGGACATCGGAGAAAAACGGGGGTGTGTTCTTTGGTCACAAATTTTGTGTGTTTGAATTGAATTTTGATTTGATTTTTTTCTTTTGATTTTATGAGGAGTGAGAGAACTGGTGGTGGAGAGAGAGACAGGGAGAGAGAAAAAGAGGGCGCGAGGATAAGGCGATAAGTGTAAGCGGATACTTGGAGTTGTGGAATAATGCATAGGTTAATTTCGAAAGACAAGTGCATAGAATTTTCGTTTTCTCCGGTTTGGTATATTCGTCGAGTTATATTTTGCCCTTTTATGATGGTAAGAACTAGTTTTTGTACTTTGCCTAGTTGCCAAGAATAGACTTGCCTTTGTTATTTTGTTCATTTTAACTTAACAGTTGTGGATTTACTTCGAACTCAATTCAGTTTAGATTGTTTAGTTTAACTCGATTATACAACTTATTATTTCTCTCTAATATTACTATTCATTTCGTTCTCATTTAGTTATGTTCATTTAATTTAGTTCAACATGTTCGATTCAATTCAATGAACATATACTTAAGCATCGTAAAGTTTTTATGCGGCAACAATGAGTCTTCTCTAAATTCCATTCATAAAAATACGTTTCAACTAATTTTTTTCCCCACTGTCCAAACATTATTATATTAATAATAAGGTTCAACAACGTTATAACAAAAATATTGACATATCTGTTCCTAATTCCTTATCCTTTAGGGATAGTTTGAATGACTGCTATAACATGTTTGATAAATGAGCCCTTCCGATTTGCTTGTAGCAATATCGATGATCTTGCCACAAATAGCACCATATAGCTCATTCGGCCATGCATGAACATTTTGTGATCTAATATGACCTTAGCGGCATTGTGTCATTATGAAGAATACGGATGGAGGCATTGTGTCATTATGAAGAATACGGATGGAGGCATTGTGTCATTATGTGCTAAACGGCGTGGCATAAGCTCTATCATTCTAGACGAAACAATAGGGTTGCATGAAGGGGTGTACACGTATGTGTTTTCGAAGTAAAGATATTACTATTGAAGGTGATCATCCAATTTTCATTAAATAAGTTGGGGTGAATAACATATCCTTGGGGAGATTGAGAAAATCATATTTGAAATCAAACAATATCTTCACTTTTTTAAGGAAATTGAGACACAGTGTTCCTACTTTATTTACCCAGTTGAACTCTTTTTCTTGGTCACAATGAAGAACAATTTAGGATGACCTTCTAAGAGGGTTTATCATGACTTCCCATAATTTTATTCCGTATATTATCAGAAAAAAAAAAAAAAAACGAGAGGATGATAACTATAAATTACTATCACTCAATAATATTTAGCCTTCTTAGTTATTATAATGGAATAATCCATTTAAGGTATCTAAGGTTTAGCATAATACTTAATGCCTCGTGGTGGCATGTAATGTCTTTTTATAAGAAAAAAACCAATCATTATCGATAAAATTTCTATAATTATGACACTTAGCTCTATTAATTTTAGAAGAAAACTAATTTGAGCTTAACAAACTCAAGATGACTAAATAAACCAAACCAAACTGAAAAACTAAGTGTCAACTTCAAAACGAACAAAACCATAGTCATTATTAAAAAAAAAAAGGTTAAATCTACAAATTTATTATTTGAAGTAATGAGAATGGAGTACAATTTATCAAATCATATACGTAGTACGTAGTATGTTTTATTTCAAATTATCAGATCTAGATTTTTAGTTCTTACTTAGGCTTTTGGGGTAACCACTAGTGGTTGGGATGTCTTTCACAGTATATTTTTTACACAGTTGTCTGCTAATTTTAACAGCTAGTGTTACCGAATATTTCATTTTTGAACTGCTAAGGACTAACAACTACCAAAATAGCTAACAACTACAAAAACAGCTACAGCTACTGGAACCGCTAACAGCTACTACGACAGCTAAATTTGCCAAACAGGCCCTTATTTCAGCCCAATTGAACACATCCATACGCAAGTTTATAACAAGAACCAAACTCTAGTAGTTTGTACATATCAGGTGGGTTGGTTGACACTTGACACCCAAGTCCTAACTTTCACCGTATCACCACCTGGAAAAAGTTAAGGGGTAAAAAAAAGAAAAAAAAAAAAAAAAAACCTGCAATTTTGCTAATTGTTTGGAAATATACTAGAGTGGTCAATCAGTTTTCACTGCCTTCACCAGCATTCACGCGCTCTCGCTCTCTCTCTCTGACTCTCACATTCCAACGGCTCACCGGAGACGAAGTTGCGGCGATCACTCTTCCATCACTCTCAGATCCTTATTGCCTGTAGATTGTCGAAAGTTTGTGGTTCAGGGTATCAGATTCTTGTAAAAAAAGAAGGGAAAAAAAAGCAGGTAAAATTTTGGGGTCAATCAAATTTCAATATTGATTGTCAAATTACAATTACTTTTCTCTCACTCACTCTCCTTCTCTCTCACAGTGGTTGCCATAAGGATTTGATTTGCACGCTTGCAGCAGGTGAATTTTCTTCAACCATCGATTATCTACGCAAATTGCAGAATATATCTGTTATATTAATCCTTGTTGTGTTTCGCTGTTTTTGGTGGTTGATGCGTACAATCTAGGCAGAATATAGTATATTGTTCAATTCTTTTGATTTAGGGTTTTGATCGTCTTAAGTTGTTCCTCAATCATTTAACAAAGCTGATCAGATAATTCTGGAATCAAATCAGTGTAAATTAGGAGAAACATTCACAAGTGTAACTCATTACAAGGTCAATATCTGTAAGTTTTTGTGTTTGAATGTGTCTCATACATCCAGATTATGTTTTATAACACCAACATTTAATGCCTTTGAACTTGCTAAAGAAGGCAATTCCAGGTTGCTTGTGTATCTTGGCACCAATATTGAAATTGTTGCTTGCAGGGAGATTATGGATATTCCGCTGCCATTAGATAAAGTACATGTAACCTCTAGCGTTTCCGATGTCTCGTCAACAAGTGCAACTGGGTAAGTAGATGTTGTTCTTATGATTGTTGATTTGTCTGTTCAATTTGGTACATCATGGCGCCACTAGGTTGCTATTTCCTTCCGTTTGTATTGTAACTATCGAAAAAATAAAAAAATAAACAACGATATGAACTCACTGGATTGGTACATTATGCTTTTCTATCTCATTGATAATCAAATTTATTATGATTGCTGTGATACTGAGTCCATTTCCCCCTTCTCTCTTTTTTAGTAAGAAGACATATGTGGTTCTAGTTGCGACTGGAAGTTTCAATCCCCCTACTTATATGCACTTGCGAATGTTTGGTAATGTCTTTTTATGACTTTCTATTCTCCCTCTCATGTCATTGTTGATTCCTCTTATACAAGTAAGTTCTATATTTTCAGTCAATGACGTTTTATTTGCGCGAAATGGATTGTATAACAAGGGGCATAACTATTTTCTGGCGGTTATTTCTGCCTAGTGAAGTTCCACTTTGTAAGTTAGACGTCTTTGTTAGAAATGTGAAGATTTGGATTTTCTTCTTGAAGGCTCTTCCATGCTGTTATGAGGGGTTCTAGATTTTAGATTTGCATTATGTTGAACAAGTTGCATTGCTATGAGTACTTATGAACATCTATATTTATTTGTAGAATTGGCGAGAGATGCATTGAATACAGAAGGCTATCATGTTATTGGAGGTTATATGTCACCGGTGAATGATGCATACAAAAAGAGGGTGTGTAATTCTCTCCATTGTCGGCTGAATATGTTTAACAGGAGACCTTGAATTTCACATATGAGATCTGTGATGCTTTTTGTTCAAACACTACATTATTGATACTCTAAGCTCTCCCTCAGTTACCCTGTGATAGTTGACAGGGACAGATCTACCTATAAAATGTACTCTGTTTATTATTAGGTTCAGAAATTCAAGACACATGATTTCTTAGAGTTGCATAGTAGAAAGAGAAGGAGAACAGGAGAATAATTAGTAAAATCTCTTATGATTCTAAATGTTCTGTGACTCAATGATAGGCATGACACAAGCCTACTTCTGAAGTGAATCATTCACTCTGGAATATTTTTGGAAATTCGCTGTGTTTAACTCACCTAAATATTTAAGGAAGTTGGCAGTGTTAGTTTTATCTAATTTTCCCCCTGAATTTTGCAGTTTTAATCTTTTTACATATGTGAGATGAATGACATCTCCTTCCCTCATTATGGAGCCATGACATAAAATTCTTCTACAGGGCCTTATATCTGCTGAACATCGTATCAAGATGTGTCAACTGGCATGCCAAAGTTCAGATTTTGTAATGGTAGATACATGGGAGGTAATTAAGCTGCCTGTTTCTCTGTGAAGCTCACATGTCCTACCCTATACTAGAGCCTACAGCATAGTTTTACACCTACGTCTTCTGAGCAAGAACTATAGTCTGCGAAATTTATTTCCATCGTTAAGTAGAGCTTATATAGGCTCAATCTTTCTAGCAAATCGATTGATACTGTATCAAAATGAGATAACAACAACAATATGTCTTTGGTTATGTGAAGCTTGTGATGAACTGATCTCATTCTTTAACTGATCTTATTCTTTAAATACGACTCAAACTGCTTCCACTCTATCAACTTTTATTGTGTGAATACTTGTTAAGCAATAGAGCCTGCGTTCTATGATCGAATTAGAGGATTAAATATCCTTAACTGTGTCGTGATAGTTTTACTTGGATAATAGTGTGTATTCTTTTTGAAGCTTGATTTGTCTATGACGCTTATATGTTGGCTGTATTTTCTTTCTTTGGCATAAAAATCTTGGCTATGTTGCGGACGTTGTGCTAGAGGATAAGGGGTTCGACCATTCAAACTAACTGATTAGAAATTGTCATTACAGGCAAAACAAAGTACCTACCAACGAACATTGACTGTTCTGTCCAGGGTGAAGAGCTTTTTATGTGAGAATAGTCTAATTTCAGCAGGTAAACTTCTATTAGTATTACTGTGACTACTTTGTATCATGCATCATTTTCTTTCCCAGTGGCATAAATGTCATTGTTCTTCATTTTATTCCTAATATGGCAATTTTCTTTGCTATGTTTCTTTGCACAGGATTGCTTAAGGTCATGTTGGTCTGTGGGTCTGATTTACTAGAATCATTTAGCATTCCTGGTTTCTGGATTCCAGAACAGGTATCTTCTTATGCCAATTACGAATTTGGAAGAATATTAACGCTGGTTGCTTGAAATTTGATGTCTCATTGTAAACATGCTTTAAACAAGTGGCCTTATGTATTTTTACTCGTCAGTAACTCTGATAGGGTTGGTGGCAATTAGAGCTGGCAAAAGTTGACCCGACACGATAACACGACACGAACCGGACACGAAATAAACGGGTTAGGGTTGAGATTTTCGACACGTTTAATTAAACGGGTCGACACGAGTTTACCCGTTTATTAAACGAGTTAGGTTAGGGTTGAGATTTTCAACACGGAACCGACACGCTCTGACCCGTTTATTCAATTATGTTTGAGAATAAACTCATTTATACACTATTTTTGTTAAAAATTGATGTGTGAATATACAATTTTCCTATTCTATGTACTTAATGCATAAATAGTTACTCTAATCGATAAGTTTCAAACAGTCATAGTGTTATTTTATTGATTTCTTATTTATATTTTTTATTTTTATGAGTAAAAGCTTTAGATAAATTGGCAAAATGT
>BSSO01002300.1:0-19782 GCA_030267885.1 Mesembryanthemum crystallinum | reverse complement strand
TAACCATTCAAGTTTCACACTGTCTTCCATGGTTCAAAAATGTGGTATCGGACGTGACATCGCAGAAACGGACTGATAAGGGTTACTCGTATCGGATCACGGTTGTCACTGGGTGAATTTTGGTATCGGCCATTTATCGGTTATATAGGCCAATTTTCGGCTATTTATCAACTGTATCGGCCATGTAACGGCAGTATCGGGCTATGTAACAGTTGTATCGGCCATGTAAGTGATGTAACGGCCTTTTTGAATACCCCTTGATATAACGGTATGTCGCTATCGGCAACCTCAAAAACCAATACGTAACGGCCGATACGTATCGGCCGATATTTGATACCATGCTGTCTTCGACTACCAATATTTGTGAACATGTATACGTGGACACATTCAAGATGAGAAAGTTCAGGGCCACAAATATGCAGATAAAGGAATAATTAAATTTGGTCAAATTTTACTACAGTGACAGCAGTTCAACCATATCCTAATGAAATTAAGAAGTCATTGGCAAATGCTATTCAAAGAATGAGAAATCAAAGAAAAATATCGAGTCAAAATCAGTTGCCAGATCCAAGTAAAATCTTATGTGCCTGATTGAAAGATATCTNAGGGCTCCAAGGAGGCTTTGCTGAGGGTAGTAAACATGAACATAAAAACATGGGAGAAATGCATTGTCATGTATCATTTGGAAGCAAAAAAGTAATAGCAAAAGCAGACTCCTCATCAGATAAGCAAGAGTAAAAGATATACTTCAAAAATCCAATTAAAAAAAAGGTAGCAAACCAGTTACTACCAGGCAAAGTCTTATTGTGGAAAGTTCTTTTTTCAGGGCTGGGTGTTGGGGGGAGGGGAGAATACACTGAAAGGATGAGACCCCTCACACAAGCTAAAAATGGCCTATCTGGGAGTGCAATTCTATGATCCACCCNATTTCAGGCAAAGCATTTTGGACCCACAAAATTCAAAGGAAATCTATACCAATGGGCCCATTTCTAGCCATTCTTCAAAAAAAACAAAAAAAAAATATTGAGGAGCGGCTAGCTGACTTATATCAAACCTAAAATATATATGTGACCAAAAGACCACAACCTAAATTTAAGAACAACCTATAACTAGATACTACAAAACAATATTAAAAACTCACATATGATGAGGAATAGTCCCCTCAAACTTAAACCTTATGACATATAGTCATATACATTTTCTGCATTAATTTTAAACCCCTGATTTTCAGTAAATTAAGGTCAACGACGAATGTGGTATAGTGCATAANAAATAAGCATAACGCAGTTGCTTCCATGGTTACTTCCAAATGTCCCTCCCTCCCTTTCTATATCACTTTACAAGTACCTCTCCTTATTAATCCGTGAAAACAGGCAATCGTTAAGCTAGTATACTTTTAATTATAACTCTTCCAAATTCCCTAAAATAGAAAAATATACAGGCTAACATATTCAGCACGAAAGTCGGTAAATGCAGGATGAAAGGAAAAGTGCTGAAGGCAGATGTTGCTGCCAGTCGATCCAATTTATTGTAAGAAATCGTATTCTTTCACTTCAGTGCAAAGTAGAATCCCTAGAAAACTAAAACGGGGCCCCTTTTAAACAACAAGAAGAATGGACTGTTCAGGCCTCCACCCTCCAGGGAGACTAGAATAAATGAATCCGTCACTCTCTCTAGAGGATTCAAATGAGTGTCAATGGACACAGAGAATCAGAACTAGATAACCGAATCTGACATCTGCTCAGAAAAACACCCTGCCTGAACGTTAACTACCTCAAATATTGAGCAATTTGAGAGTACTTCCTAATACCTTTTTGAGAAATAAATAGTTTAGAAGACAGGATATAAATTACTCTAATGAACTCTGGAAGAGGAAAAAGGAAGAACAAGAATAATTGTGGGGCCTTTATTACTTATTAGACATGATATGGCTCCCCTTCAGCTCACTAAGGACATCAATCATGATACGATCTTGTGGCATTCTAAGATTAGAGCTGCAAACTCTAATCAGAGAATCCTTTGCCATATCGATATAGGCATATAGCCCCTTCATATATCAATCCCGCACTCTTCACTTGCATACTGTTAGGTTTTCCCTCCTCTATGCACTAGTTTTTTTTTTTTTTTTTTTGTTTTCCTCTCTCTATATTGGTTACTCTGTTAGGATTTTCTGGCACGTGCTATTTTTATTATCAGCTACTCAGTTTGCTACTATTAGATTAATGTTGATTATCCATTACAACTACTACTATATCAGTTTTTGATTGTATTCTATTTCTTAGTATACACTACTATTTCCAACCTACTGCTATTACTAGTACTGTATCTGTCCTGCTGCTGTGACTACTAGTATTTCTACCATCATTTTAGTACTGAAAGTCTTTTCGAATTAGGTCTTTAAACTATGAAAGTCTTTATCAAGAGACCTCCCTAGAGCTTGCCAGCAATTGGACTCGCAATAAGTGGCGGTCTTGTTTAATATTGTTGTATAGTTAACTCTAACAGCTAGAGGGGGAGGCAATACCTGTAACACTCGACTTTGCAGGGCTGTAGATGCATAGGGAAGTGACCTTAAGAGAACCAGCAAAAGCTGTAAATGTTCAAATCGATGTCCAGAATCATACAAATTCAGCCCATCATCAGTTGAGGTAGCATTTATCTGGTACAAATAAGACAAGGAAATGTCAACAATTCGTTCCACAAACTTGTATATTTATCACACTGGCAACTGCATTCAAAAATGAAAGTGGCAATTATCACCATTTCTGGAACAATTAAGAAGTACACTTATGTGATTTCATGACCAACACCACAGTTAATTCCCTACTTTCTCTTACATTTTTTTCAATATATTGATGCGGTGCCAGCACACATTAAACCACACAATTTGGCCGTCACAAACTTGGAGTTGCATACATTAGCAAGTCAAAATAGGTTTCCTGAATGCCATTTACTCGTCTTAAATAAATTTCATTTTCCCTTCGTTTTTCCTACACTATCTCCACCGTCTTTATAATCAAATGAAATACCCCTTCAGACCCAAGGATTGGGATTATTTGATTTTCGGGTGGAATCTAAGAATAAACATATTCTTACCTAGGCTTAAGCAAGTCAAAATAGAGAACAGTTTGTTAGAAAAAAAAGTACCGAATAAGGGTCAAGTTATTTCAATGGCAGGGTACGGGATTTCTCCGGCTACCTGAAAGGTAGCGAGGCTTTAGCCAAAACTGTCAGGGAGCGAACCAGGCAATGGAGGCTAAATCCTAACATCCAGGTCGACTTCACTCACGTTACGTCTCTTAATATTTTAGGGAATATGACATTGACAAATAATGGCATTCTTTTTGGGTTTGGGGAACTAACATTTAGCAAGGAACATAACATGTAAACCATGGTCTTGGCTCATAAACCCATTTAGTAAACGCTTGCAATATTTAAGAAATACGAAGGCACGAACTAATAAACACAATAATGCCATACCGAGGCTGCCAGTAAAGCTGTGTAGACATTGCTAGTCATAAGCCTTCTTGGTGCTGCCTGAAAAGCTTTTTGCAAAGCAAACAGTAGGAGAGAAACTTTATCATCAAACATAGAGCCACCTGAATCAGGCAGTCCAGCACTATCTGTCACATTTGGTGATGGGGCATCGGAATTAAATACTAGATACCCTGACGTAACAAGTGTACCCAGTAGTTTGATGACTCCAACCACAATACCATCACTTTTATCAAAATTGTAGACATTATTCCGGGCATTATCAGCACTAATTGATAAGTTAATTCCACCTACATTTTTAACAAACATCTCTGAGGCAGATGTCATTCTCTCTATAGGCATGCCAGCAGAGACATCACCTAAATCATCACTAACATTCAATAGTTCAAGGTCCACCCTGTTCAGACTGCTAAGCGGCTCAGATTCCAATCCTTCCCCCTGAGCTGATATTTTCTTTTCTTCTGAGGATTCAGCAGTATTAACATCGCTACTGTCTGATGCTCCATTGTCATGAGCCACTTCAGATCCACATACGGACAAGCAATTATCATCATTTTCTATAGAAGAGCCAAAAGCATCCTGATCACCAGCTTTTGTTTCACGTTGCAAGAGAACAAGTAGTGTTTCCACCCCGCCACATGATATAAAGGCCTCAGCAAAAGTTTGAGCTCTTGATGCATTTGGTTGCACCACCAACCTGTAGATTAGGTGCAAAATCCTAGCAACCTGGAGAAACAAAATTAGCAATTAGCTTCAGGTCAAATAGTTTACTGATCAGCAGATCAAACTCATATCACTCACTACTCAGAAACATTAAGAAGCCTTTGGAAACCGTGGCTGATTTCAGCAGACGAAATGGTAAACAGTTCAAGAGAATCAACTTGCATGCAGAAGTGTGAGACTTCCAGAAAAATCCGACCTGACATATTTCACATAAATCAGGGGAGAGAAGGGGCTCTTCATTTTAGAACCAGACTTATGGAAGTACCAAGATTGCAGGAAGGAGCTTGATTCAAAAGTCAAACACAACAGAAAGGAGAGTACAAGCAAGCGACAAGTAGCAAATGGAACAGAATTTCAGTTTGCTCTTCACAACCTTCCATTACGTTAAGTGATCCATCACACTGTAACATCAAATCATCCATTATAGGCCATTGCAAGTGTCATCAGCCACTCCAATTGCTTACAGCAGGTGTAACACCTGTATGCGCTATTGCATTTTGCATAGGGTAAAGTTTCTCTTTTCACTTTCAAAAATGTTTAGAACCTCAACTTTCTTCATATCATAACAAGTGTTAGAAGGAAAGTGTCTAAGTATAAAAATTATTAGATGGTACAGAACATCCTCATATTTGCACTTCCCTATATTGTCATATATTGATGTTTATAAAGAAGCAGCTACACTGAAGAAAATATTGGGATATTGACTTCCAAGTAAGGCACTGGTAAGACTTCACTAAGTATGTTTGGTTTAATTATTAATTGCACAGCCAAAACTAGATGACCCACGAAGGACAAGAAAAGAAGCACTAAGCTAATAAGAAGCAAAGCAGGAAACATCTCCAGGTGACTAGAATAAACTCTAGCGAGTGAAGCATGAGTTTTTTTCTATCCTCATTTTTTATAGGTAGAAGACATTATCTTGTTCTTGTTTTGTCCATAAGTAGAATACCAGTCATGTAAATCATTATTCAACAAAATTAAATGGTACTCACAACTGACTATATTACCTGATTGGGTTGTGGGCAATCCACCATGAAACAAAGCAAAGAACGCATGTCATCTACAGCTAATGAAGGAGGGCCTGCTACCATTAGGAGTTCAATTATTACTAGAAGCTCATCAATCAAAGCATTCACTTCACCAATAGGACGAGCAATATCCTTGTTCAGAGAAAATGTATTGACAGAATCCTTTTCACGAATGGTCCAGTAACATCTTCTGCATCCATCAAGAAGCATCTGAATAGCTTTTGCATCCCGCATCACAGATGATTCGGTAAAAACCATATCAGCCAAAGATGACAGGAGCTTCTTCTGCAAACCATAGTTGCATAAGCTCCAAAGCTTGAGATCCAGTAAAAGTGTACTAAACAGCTGCACTTTAAGTGCATGATTGTGTTTCTGAGCTTGGCACAGAGAAACAATAGCCGCAACAAGTTCCTCATCTCCCACACCATCATGATTTTTTGTGTCAGCTGAACACAACGATTGTAGAAGATAATTTAAGATCCTAGACAACAACTCAGGACCCCTTGCACGGCATATTTCTTCATTGTTTCCAGGATGTTGCATAGCCATGGCAATTATTCGAAATACTGGAGCAGCTAGAGCAGCTGTAGTCAAAGACAAAGTAAGGTTCCCTGGTTCAGGCTCTAAGCTATCTTTCTTCACACTAGTAACTGTTAATGGAAGTAAAGACATCGGACCGCCATAGGCCAATGCCCATAAAGCCTCTACAGGCCGCATCCTTAAAGCAACATGTACTTGTCCAAGGACTTCAGCCGGTCTGCGGAGGGCACCTGCAGTACAGATACTAGATTGTCAAGAGATCAGCATTGGATGAAATAATCAAACATCACCTAAATTGTTTTGTATGTGGTGGAGAGATATTTTATGAAAGATTATCAACAATAAGACCAGTTGTAGCCCAAGGAAATCTATATATCAACCACTAAATCAAGAGAACTTGAAAATCTTAAATCCTTATAATCGTGAGGGACTGAGCTATGACATTAAGCCAAGATAGGCCTTCCCTGCAAAAAGAATGATCCACACAACAGCACTAGAGTATTGATAGAATATTAGGCCTCAGTAACACTGCAAAAGGACCCCAGAATAAGTCTCTTCACGTTTCATGTAGGCCCTCCCATATATAATCTTGGGCGTAAGGATGTGCTCAGATAGTGCAGTAATTCAAATTTCCAGCCAATTTTATATGGGGAGAGCAAAGATAACGTAAAGAACCCATGAATAAATATCTAATTTGCAATTATTATTAGCTACCAAAGCTAAGGTAAGTGCTCCATAATAGACTCTGAAAGAAAGCCTAACCGCAGATATTTCAAAACCATACTAGTTTTGGCCAAGCTTCTCCAACTTCTACTTCTTCCCTTCCATTTCTTCTTCACCACCCTCTCTTCCTCCACCCCTTCCTCCACTTTTGACTTCTAAGAAGTTAAAATAGGCCTAGAAGTGGACGCTCCAAATTGTAGCTTCTACTTTTTGCCCTATTTTCACTTCTTAGAAGTTAAAAGTGGAGGAGGAGGTGATAGAAAAGAGGGTGGTGGAGAAGGAATGTGAGGAGAAGAAGAAGAAGTAGAAGTTGGGAGAAGCTGGGCCAAACGGGGCACTTAATCTAAAGATCATATATACAACAAAAGTTCACACCTGCAGCACCACTTGGAGAAGCATCTGGACAGTAACGTCCATTAAGCAATTTCGGGTGATAAAGAAGGTGTATTGATCCAGCCAAATCAGCATCCAGAAGTGAACTTTCTTCTGCCAAACTTTGTACATAGTCACTTGTTGCCAACCAAGGTAGACCCACCCCAATGCCAAAAGAGGGTAGCACATCACCTCCCCTAGAAGCCAAACGAGACATTTTCTCAGGCCCAATTGGTTCCTTGAAAATATAAACAGGGCCCATTTCAGCAAAAAGAGGGCACTGACGGCGACGGCGTTGTAAGCCAGCCATTGTAGGAGGTGGGTTGGTCCCTATGCAACAAAACGCAAGGGGCTTGGAGATCCGAGGATACTCAAAAGGACGAGACTCATACAAAGACCCATCAATATATAATCTCAACTCGCTCTCTGCCTTGCCAAGTAAACCCTGCTTGCAAGTATGCTCTAAACCTATGAAATACCAACATTGCGGCTTAAATGCATGAGTAAAATGCAAAGAAGCCTTCTTTCCCCTACCAGTACCACATTCAACCACCAAAAATTGAGCATGAAAATATGCCTCCAAACCCTGGTTGTCAGCGGATAAGAAACTAAAAAGGCGTGGCATGTGTGCTGTGCCTTCACCAGCTAGTGCACTTGCAGCCGCTGCAGCAGACATAGGTGATGATTTCCCAGCTGTGGCAGCAGCGGCAGCAGCAATAGCAGCTGCAGCTGTTGCAGTATTTACTGTGTCTGCAAATGACTCTACATAGATCCATGTAGCAAATGCATACCCATTAGAGAATGGCCAGCGACTTTCTCCAGGACCAAGTAAACCAGAGCTCTCACCATCAAATTCAAATGTGCTAGCTGGACCTTTTGATTCCTTTCCACCTACTGCCTTTTCCAGTGCAAGCATTAACCGAGGTGCCCAGTTGGTACTAAGTGTTTTAGCAATTACTTCAGACCACCTATGCAGATCAATTACACTAAGAGAATGTCCAGCCAAGTACTGAATACAGTAGCATAAAGGAGTGCCATCCCATTCCATCTGATCCACAGAGCAAATAATCTGTGTAAAAATCCTCTCAGCTGATCTCAGAAGAACACCTAGCAAACCAGCAGTTGAGCACATTGCTCTGTTTCTCGTGCAAGCTCGTAATATAGTAAGCAATCCTCTAACCATCCGTGTCCTAGGAGACATTAGACCCATTCTATCACCAGCAGAGGGAAGCCACGGGATCAGCTCACCTGCAACAATAGCAGCCCTAGAGTTCAACATAACACTAGGAGGGTTATTATCTTCATCATCTTCAAAGCTTTCAACACCACCCATTGTGGCTAGAAGTGAATCAACCACCAAAAATGCCATTGCATCATTGTCCTCTTCATCGCCAAACTTCTCAACCCCATTTACAATTTTCTTAAGCTTATCCAAGCTTTCAGGTTTCCCCATAATGGCAGAATCAATTAAATGCAATAGCTCAGGTGACACGCTGGGCATGACAGGTTTGGGCTTAAATTTTTGTGGTGATTCAATAGGAGAATATCCAGATTCAACATACACATCAAGACCAGCAGAGGAGGAAGAGTTTCTCATATCATCAGCGCTCGAGCTAGTACGGTCTTGTCTCAACTCTGCATTGTGGGAAGAATCTAACTCATCCACAAGTCTCCCACTTGATAAGTCATTGCCTCCCTCCAGCCCATCAGATGGACTCTTTGCATTGTCTGAAGTCAAAGATGTTTCAGAATCCTCACGGTTTCGGAGTCCACCGTTATTTTTCTGTTGATCTTTTAAAGATACCTGCTCAAATTGGTCCTCTTCAACAACCTGAGCCACTAAATTGCCCTGCACATCACCTGAAGGATCCTTGCTTAAATCAGAATTTTTATGATGAGAAGGTGGTGACGGCTTCACTGCTCCTTCTTCTTCAATGAAAACACCTCCTTGCCTATCCAAATCTAAATCATCCACAGAAATATCTATCTGTTCCTTGACTTCCTCTTCCTCCATTGTATCACTTTTTTATGACCTTGTATGACCTAGTATACACTCATGTCGAATAGTTTAGTGCAACCTGAAGAGACTGGAACCAGGTCAACCAGTTAGTAAAGATCGTGAAGAAAGAAAGAAAGAAAGAAAGAAAAAAAGGAAATATCTAGCATCGTTCATGCAAATACAGCCTGAAAAAGTTTGAAAAGATTCAATTCAACGATGCATACAACGAAACCTAACCAACGGGACAGAACTAATATATCATCAAAGACAACACTATGTTACTCGGACTCTTCATTTCACCTCAAGTACCCATGTATCCTCCACACTCTAACATGGGTATGGACACTTGATAATTTATTTTACGCCAAAAACTTGCAAATTTCTCTGAAAACTGGAGAGTGCCACACCCTAGACACATACCTGTATGACACTTGTAGCCAAGTCCGAGTAACATAGAGATAGTATAATTCCGTTTTCACTCTATTAGACAAGTACAAATCGGTGAACTCTAAATGATAAAGGCACCAACCACTTAGTGCACTTAAATACCATTGTTATACATGGTAATATTCTACTAGAAAACTTTAGCAGTATAAGCTCAACTTCATGCACTCTTTACTTGATTCAGAAAAGCAGGATCAGAGAACAATTGATGAATTGCACTAGCAGCTGACAAATAGCATTGATCTGCTATGTCATTGTCTTCCAAAAAAAAAAAAAAAAAAAGAGTTTGACTCAACTTCAATCATCCAATGCCGCATTGATTACCAAAATCGAAACCCCGAAAATAAAACAATAAGCATTGAATTACAAATTGCAGCTACAAACAACCGCTGCCAGCCAAATTGCACAAAACCTTTTAATAATAACAAACTACATGATAGACTCATTCCAAGACCGATCTAGATAAGAACAGACGCCATTTCACACATCTAAACCTAAACAAAATCAAGTCAAACGGATCAAAAAAAATGTAATAAAATCCTCAAAAAAAGAAAAAGAAAACAAGAACAATGACGAATGAGGTGTTGAATGTTACCGTTTAAGTTTGATCGGACAATGCGAATCCGGTAACGACTTGATCGGAGAATTCGCCGGAAAATTGATCGATCGGAGGAGAGAGAGATAGTGGAGAGAGAGAGAGAGAGAGGAGAAATGAGCGCGAGAGGGTAGAGAGAGAGAGAAAGAAGCTTGTTGTATTGTAGACGTAGTTGTAGCCAAAAATTGAAAAATGAGGCTGAAGTGGTGTCACGCTCGTTGTTGTTGTATGTTGTTTCGCTTTGTTGCCGAGAATCAGCTGCAACAACACGGTCGGTGACAATTGACAAAGAATGAGAATTCAGAAGAGGAGTTACCAAATCAGGCACCCAAAAAAAAAAAAAAAAAAAAAAAAAGGAAAGGAATCACCAAGATCTGGTTTATTTTTCATTTCATTCTATGTCCAAATCCAACCGTGGACTTCAATTTGTCGGCCCATTAACAAATCCCTATGTTTCAAGCCTATAAGGCCCATCTTCATTCTTCAAATCCTCAAGTCCACAACACTCACACACATATTGAATGCATCTCTCTTGGCCCAAATTCACATTTTTTTTTTTTGTTAGAAATTTTATTGTTTGATGTTGACTGTGGTATTGTTTTAGAGCTGATCAAAAGCTGACCTAGGTAGGAAACGAGTCAAGCCTGGCATGTTTTTTTGGTAACTCATCAAAAGAATTGCATTGAAAGGGGTAGAAATAAAGTTTTAACTGAAGTTTAAACTATCAACTTGTCTCTAATGAGACTAGCACTTAGTCCAACTTCAATAAGTAAGTCTAGCCACAAACCCTTATTATTCATATGTCTCATCTAATAATTCTATGAGACACGTCTCAAATAAGAATTTGCCTTAAACTATTTAAAAGGTTACAAGATTCTGGCAGATTCTTGTTTGAGACGTGTCTCATCGAATTATTAGATGAGACATATGAATAATAATTTGAGGTTCGGTTTAGATCTACTTGTTGAAGTTTGGCTAAATGGTAGTCCCATTGAAACTAGTCTCATTAAAGACAAGCTGCAAGATCCTTAAGAAGTAAAGAGTCATCATATTGCCAATGTATAAATTTTCAAATGAGACGTGTCTTATCTTTATTGTAATGAGACGTGCCAAAAAAAAAAAAAATCATCCTTTTTATGTGAAAACATACTCATTGTTTTTTTTTCTTTTTTTTTTTGGTTAAAACTCACCATTTTCTTGTAAAAAATGAGAGTACTCATTAATATTAAGAAAAAGGTATTGTGTACAAACTCACCATTTTTTTTTAAAGTAAAAACATACCCATTTAGCCATTTCTAACCCCCCCCCCTCCCCCCCCCCCAAAAAAAAAAACTCACCCTTTTTAGAGTCTTTCTGTTTTGGTTGAGACGCATCTTATACTAACAAGCTGATTGCCAATAAGATCTTGACCTAATGGTTAAAATGAAAGTTTGGTTACAAGAGATCCCAAGTTAAAATGAGAGTAGTCATCATGTTTGAGAAACCATTCTACCAATAATTAAGACATCTATGTTGTACAAGATGTCAAATAGTTATCAGTAACGTACAAGGTACCTTGAGAAATAAATAAACAACTAATGTCACCAACAATATAAATTCATATACACCAAATAGACTACCATAGTAATGAATAAACTCATAAATGAACAAGTAACATCTCCAACCATACAACTCCATATCGAATCAAGGACCCCCACGTAAGATAATATGAACAATAGAACCCATATAATATACCACTAGAAGTCCACATCCAGTACATATGGGTGGGAACCTTAATTGTACTGTATGGATACCATTTACCACCCTGCAAAGCATATCAATAACATCTCACCTTTGCGATAATTACGCACACAAAAACTTAAAAAAAAAAAAAAAAAATTATATGAGACGGTCTTGATATTTGGAAGAGGAAAACGTGGTATTGAGAGATACTAATAGATATCATATTTGCTTCTTATAAGTACTAGGCCTCATATACATCATACGAGAATAATTGTTATATGGATAGATCTACCATAAAACGAGCAAATCACTGCCTTTCCTCATAAACTCCTTCGATCAGTACAACAATGGAATCACTTGTACTAGTCTTTCCCATCATCCTCATCTTGCTTCCCTTGCTCTTTCTTTCTCTAAAATCGCGACAATCCAAACTCCCACCAGGACCAAAACCATGGCCGATCATAGGCAACATCCACCTCCTAGGCAACAAGCCTCACCAGTCGGTCACCAAGCTCTCGAAAATCTATGGACCCTTGATGTCTCTCAAGCTAGGGAGCATCACCACCATAGTCATATCCTCCCCTAACATAGCCAAAGAAATGTTCCTTAAACATGACTTAGCCTTTTCTAGTAGGAATGTTTCCGATGCTAATAGGGCCGGTAACCATGACAAATTCTCGATGATTTGGCTTCCCGTATGCTCCAAGTGGCGCAACCTCAGGAAGATCGCAACCATCCAATTGTTCACCAACCAACGGCTGGACGCCACCCAGGGCCTAAGACAAAAGAAGGTGAGTGAGCTGGTTGGCTATGCACAACATTGCTGCGAAAAAGGCCTAGCCATGGATGTTGGCAAGGCCGCGTTTACCACCTCGCTTAACTTGTTGTCCAATACCTTTTTCTCGATCGATTTGAGCAGCCATGATTCTTTGCATTCACGAGAGTTTAAGGAACTCGTTTGGCATTTGTTGGAAGAAAGTGTGAGGCCTAATGTGTCCGATTTCTTCCCATTGTTAAAACACTTTGATTTGCAAGGGGCGAGGAGAAGAAAAACACGTTATTTTTACAAGATGTTGGGAGTGTTTAAGGAAATTATCGATGAAAGGCTGAGAGATTCAGCAGAGGCAAAGGATGATGTGTTGGGCATGCTCCTCAAGCTTGTCAAGGAAAATGAGTTGAGCCTTGATGATCTCAAGCATATGCTCTACGTAAGTACAAACATTTGGTCTAACTTCTACTGATTAATTTGCCATACACTCATACTTTCATGAAAACAATGAAATATCTCAATGAAATTCTAATTGAAAAAAGAGAAGCTAGTCTTTACAGCAACTACAAAGTTTTAGTAAGATTTTATGTCAATACTCACCAAATCACTTGTTTTCCTTCTCTCTTCCCCTTTGTCACATGAGTATATTGTTAGTTTTTTGCTATTTGGTTTGGTAGATTAAACTTGGAGAACCATCTAATTTCACGATTATGAAACGGAAAATGGATCCTGACAAAACATAAAGATGAGTCGAGGAAGATAACATATAAGTCGAACTTCCATCTTAAAATCATTTGGCAATAATCAACTTGATTTCGATGTTGATATTTCTCCCTCAATTTAATCAATGTAGGATTCTGACCCTTTCCCCTTACATACCTCAACAGTAGACAAATCCTATTAATCGTAGTTTGTATGTTAGAATCTCATCATGTAGTAAAATTGTTAACATTTGATCTTCATTTGCTAAGGACAATATTCACGTATTTGAATCTTTTGGTATGTTATCAGGATTTGTTTATAGCTGGAACAGATACAACCTCAAGCACACTAGAGTGGGCAATGACTGAATTGTTGCGCCACCATGAAACGATGATGAAAGCTCAAGCTGAACTCGACCAAGTTATAGGGTTAGATGGATTAGTCCAAGAATCAGATATCTCAAAATTACCATACATTCAAGCAGTAGTGAAAGAAACATTGAGATTGCATCCACCAGCCCCATTTTTAGTACCCCACAAGACCGAAAATGATGTACAACTATGCAACTATACCGTGCCCAAAAATGCACAAGTATGGGTGAATGTATGGTCGATTGGACACGATCCAAGTGTATGGCAAGACCCGGACTCCTTTGTCCCTGAAAGGTTTTTGGATAAAGAAATTGATGTTAAAGGTCGAGATTTCGAGTTGATACCATTTGGATCAGGAAGAAGGGTGTGCCCTGGGATGCCACTGGCTTATAGGATGGTGCATCTAATGTTGGCAAGCTTGCTTCATTCCTTCAACTGGAAGCTTAGTGATGGGGTAAATCCAGCAGATATAGATGTGGAAGAAAAGTTTGGGATTACACTACAAAAGGTTCAGCCACTTCAAACTATCCCACTTTTTAGGTGATCGGTTGCAAAAACAGAGTGATTGTTTTTGTATACTTCTCTTAGACGAAATTCAGACTCTATTTAAGTTTCCTTTAGTATGATGATAAAACATAAGCTTAAAATGCCTGTGAAAATCTATTGTCCAAATAAATTATGCTTATAAAAGAGAGCTTTTTTTTTTTTCTTTTTAACTGGTTCTTGGATTCATGATTGTATTAACTAGGAGTACTACTTTTTAGCATGAACTCTATTTTTCACTTACAATATATTTGGTTTTCTAAAGTGATAAGAAGAGAAAAGAAAGGAAAGGAAGATAAGAGAAAGGAAAAGAAAGTGATTCTCATTTTATTTGTTTGGTTTAATAGTATGGAATTGAAAAAAAAAATGGGTTATTTTTCCTATGCTTAGATAGCTAATAAGGAGGGAAATGAAAGGAAACAAGCTTTTTATAACTTGGTGGCTTGCTTTCCGTCCAAATCCCACCGATTTGGTAGGAAAGCAACAATGAAGTTTTGTGGTAATTTTTTCATACCAATTGCTTTCCTATGTGTGTACTTTTATTCAACCGAGCATGAGAAAGCGAATCAATTTCCTATCATTGACTTTCGTTTCCTATCATTTTCCATCAAACCAAACAAACTGTTAGAGAAGGCACTTTCACTTCGGGTTCATAGAATTTATAACATTTAGGTAAAGTTATTCAACTACCCCATAAGTCCATATCATAGTTTTCTTAAAGGAGTACTATACATTTGTAATATTGATTTAACATACACATGAATTCCACCTTTTTTTTTCCGGCCTCTTCAACATCCTGAGTCACTCAATTACCCAAAAAAAAAAAAGAAAAAAAAAAAGAAGAACATTACCCTGTGAAACAATCCCTATTTAAATCAAAATCATGACGTGAAGTTGGTGAGGGTTGCTCTGCTTCAATTTGTTGTCTTCAATCTAAACAGGGAACACCTCCTTGCCTAAAGTCGGAAATTTATAAGAATAACTTTTTTTAAAAAACTACTACTCCCAGTCTCCCACTAATGAAGGTTACAGTTGATTTTTTGAGTCGTTTTTGACTCAACGATACACTTTATATTTTTGGACAATAAAATCCTCAAATTTGACAAAAATATCCACTTGCATACCCTTCATGTATAAAGTGTCACAATTATCTTTTTTTTTTAGGTTACTTGGGTAACTTTATATCCTTCTAAAGTGGGGAGATGAATAGTGTCGCGTAACCTTTATTATTGAACGGAGGTAGTAATAGTTAGTAGGTTTAAAACTGAGAGTTGAAAGTTAAAGCTAATCAAAATAATTGTGTGAAACATGAAAGTTGAGAAGTTGCTAATAAAGTGGTAGTGGTTAACATTGAGATTTTTGATTCATCAGATATAAATTTATAAATTTATCAAATCTGACAATAAATATAATGAATAATCAACTGTATTCTCCAACAACTCCATATCTAAACAACTACCTGCTACCTCTTCCCAAGAGTAAGATAATCTAAACAAAGAACCCATATCATACCAGAAAAGTTCATATCCACATGCATCTATGCAGACAAACATTTCAATCACTACCTTTCCCCTCTGAAGATAAACAAACTACAATGATCACTACAACAATGGAATTTTGCAGCACTTCATCATCACTTGTATTCCTTGCAATCATCCTCATCTTGCTTCCCTTGCTCTTTCTGTCGTCTCTAAAATCGCGACAACCCAAACTCGCTCCAGGACCACAACCATGGCCGATCATAGGCAACATCCACCTCCTAGGCGACAAGCCTCACCGGTCAGTCGCCAAGCTCTCCAAGATCTATGGACCCTTGATGTCTCTCAAGCTCGGGAGTATCACCACCTTAGTCATATCCTCCCCAAGTGTAGCCAAAGAAATGTTCCTCAAACATGACTTGTTCTTTTCTAGTAGGAATGTCCCGGATGTTGGCAGGGTCGGTGACCACGACAAACTCTCCATGGTTTGGCTCCCGGTCTGCCCCAAGTGGCGCAATCTTAGGAAGATCGCAACCATCCAATTGTTCACCAACCAACGGCTAGACGCCACCCAGGGACTAAGGCGGAAGAAGGTGGAGGAGTTGATTGACTATGCACGACTTTGTTGCGAAAAAGGCCTAGACATGGATGTTGGCAAGGCAGCGTTCACCACCTCGCTTAACTTGTTGTCTAACACTTTTTTCTCGATCGATTTGAGCAGCCATGATTCTTCGCATTCGCGAGAGTTTAAGGAACTTGTTTGGCATTTGTTGGAAGAGGGTGCGAGGCCTAATATGTCGGATTTCTTCCCGTTGTTAAAACGATTTGATTTGCAACGAGCAATGAAAAGAACTAAACGTTATTTTTACAAGATGTTGGGGATCTTTGAGGAAATCATCGATGAAAGGTTGAAACATTCGACGGATGCAAAGGATGACGTGCTGGGTATGCTTCTCAAGCTTGTTAAGGAAAATGAGCTGAGCCTTGAAGATGTCAAACATATGCTCTTTGTAAGTACTAAACCGTACTTTTCAAGCTACTTTTCCCATGTTATTAAAGCCCATTTCACCTAGTTTCTCACTCCTCTCATCTTTATGGTAAGATAACTTTTGAAACTTAGAATCCGTTTGGCCAAGCTTCTACATAAAAGCACTTATCCATTACATTTTACTTTTCCACCACCCTCTCCTCCACCACCTCCTTCTCTATATTAACTTCTAAGAAGTTGAAATGAGGCTAGAAAGTAAAAGCTCCAAATTGTATCTTCTACTTTTATCCTATTTTTAACTTATGAAATGGAGGAGGGAGGTGTTGGAGGAGTGAATAGTGAAAGAGTATATAAAATGGATAAGTGCTTAGTTTTGGAAATTTGGCCCAACGGGGTATAAGTTGTACGTGCTTTTAATGCGGTCTGGTTATTTAGATTCAAACGCATATGTTTTGTTAGGATTTATGTGAGTGATTGATTGCTAGTTGAAGGCGGTTTAGTGACTACAAATTAGAAAGAGTAATTGCAAATTCTTGGTAACTACTGTCTGACTGCTAAACGACTCAATTTAGAAATGACTTTTTTCGCAATTTAAAAGCGACTTAAAGACTCAGGGGTGACTATTACAACTTATATAATGCTATCTAACACAACCTATGCCATTAGTGAGAGTGGACCACATAAAACTCAAAAGACAAGACTGGACCTGTTAAAACCTTATGCTACTATACTCTGTTTACCACTTCATATTATCTTTCAATTCTCATTCTTTTATTTCGTCAGAACCCCAAATAAGTCAACAAATATAAGTTTCCAAAACCAAACCCACTAATGCCACTTTTAACTCCAAATATAAGTTTCCAAGACCAAACCCAATGGATTGTCAAAAGTTAAGAATGAGCAGAGTTGTGCTGCCGTGGTCAACAAGTATGAAGATTGGACAAGAGAATTCAACTTTGAAGAATTCCTTCTCGGCTAGCCCATGTAATAAAACAACAAATTTCAGAAATTAGGGCCTTTAAATGTAAATAAATATAAAGAGACGTTGTTNTTGAGAAACCCTTTTAGAACTTCAAAGTGAATCCATGCTTATAGATTACATGCAACAAGGGGAGGGGGGAATCGAACCTAGGACCTCATGTACCCAGAGCCGCAGACTTAGCCACTAGGTTAAGACCTCATTGGCATCCCCCAGGCCTCAGTTAAGGAATAGTTTTACAGTTTTCATTGAACACAACAATAGAATGTCGTATTATTTTCCCATACAAAAATTGGAGGATTTCCTTATTATTATTATGAATAATGTTAGAACCGATTTAGGAAATTTTGAGGATATTAAAATAACGAGATTTAAAACAATGACCTTTTTAAAAACTAGGTATCAAAATTGAAATTTTTATTTTTAAAATTTACCAACAAAATATATCCTGTGTAATAATTATGCCGTATGAGTAACTTCAAGAAAACAAATAGTCTAAGGTCTCTGCGCGTTCTCCACACCCAAGCTTTATCAAACTCTGATATTCAACCAGCAAATTAAGGATTAATATAAAACCAATGCATAATCAAATGTAGATGTGCAACTACTTCCTACCATACTACAATGGAATATTTCACTATATCATCACTTGTATTCCTCTCCATCTTTATCTTGCTTCCCTTGCTCTTTCTTTCTCTAAAATCGCGACAATCCAAACTCCCACCAGGACCAAAACCATGGCCGATCATAGGCAACATCCACCTCCTCGGCGACAAGCCTCACCAGTCGGTCGCCAAGCTCTCGAAGATCTATGGACCCTTGATGTCTCTCAAGCTAGGGAGCATCACCACCATAGTCATATCCTCCCCCAGCATAGCCAAAGAAATGTTCCTCAAACATGACTTGGCATTTGCAAGTAGGACTGTCATGGAGGCTAGCAGGATCGGAAACCATGACAAACACTCCATGGTCTTGCTCCCGGTCTGCCCCAAGTGGCGGGACCTTAGGAAGATCGCAGTTGTGGAGTTGTTCACTGCCAAACGGTTGGATGCTAGTGAGGGCGTGAGGCGAAGGAAGGTGGAGGAGTTGGTTGACTATGTACGACGTTGTTGTGAAGAAGGCTTAGCCATTGATGTTGGCAAGGCCGCATTTACCACCTCACTCAATTTATTGTCCAACACCTTTTTTTCAATCGATTTGAGCAGCCATGATTATTCGCATTCATGGGAGTTTAGGAAACTTGTTTTGCTTATGTTGGAAGAGGGTGCGAGGCCTAATGTGTCCGATTTTTTCCTGTTGATAAGGCATTTGGATTTGCAAGGGGTGAGGAGAAGGATGAAAGGTCATTTTGACAATATCATGGCAGTGTTTGAAGATATTATCGATGAAAGATTGAGAGATTCGACAAAGGCAAACGATGACGTGCTTGGTACTCTGCTCAAGCTTGTTAAGGAAAATGAGCTGAGCCTTGATGATGTCAAGCATACGCTCATGGTAGGTATCAAGAGCCCGTTTGGCCAACTTCTAATGAATTTCTATTTCTTCCTCTCACATTCACATTCCTCATCCTCCGCTCCCCCTTTCCAACCTTCAACAAGTTTAAATAAGTTAAAATTCAGATATATACATGTCATAACAAACAAGATCACCGCACCACACTCAAAACAGAGATGTTAAATGTGAGCAGATCAGCACAAAATTTCACTTAGGAAGCTTACCTTCTATTATGTGTTCAACCTAGGAGCTTGTTATAAGTTCGACATGCGAAGTATTTACTACATGTCATATTGTTTCTCATCAATGCATCTTTTTGTATGTCAGGATTTGTTTGTAGCAGGAACAGATACAACCTCTAGCACACTGGAGTGGGCAATGACTGAGTTGCTACGCAATCCTCAACATATGACAAAAGCTCAAACTGAAATTGACAAAGTTATAGGCAAGGATGGGTTAGTCCAAGAATCAGAAATCTCAAAACTACCATACATCCAAGCAGTGGTGAAAGAAACGTTAAGATTACACCCACCGGCGCCCTTTCTGATACCCCGCAAGGCTGAAAAGGAAGTACAACTATGTGACTACGTTGTACCCAAAAACGCACAAGTGTGGATCAATGTATGGTCAATTGGCCATGATCCAAGTGTATGGCAAAACCCAGAGTCATTTGTACCTGAAAGGTTTTTGGATAAAGAAACTGATATCAAAGGCCGAGATTTTGAGTTAATACCCTTTGGAGCAGGAAGAAGAATGTGTCCGGGGATGCCATTGGCTTATAGGATGGTGCATCTAATGTTGGCAAACTTGCTTTATT
>BSSO01002299.1:0-19785 GCA_030267885.1 Mesembryanthemum crystallinum | reverse complement strand
AAATTATTATACTTTTTCATATATTAATGGTCAAAGTTTTCAAACTTTGACTTTGAAAACCTTGGATGACAAGATTTTAGCGAAACGGAGGGAGTAAATAGGACTGATGAATATGTGTAGGGGTACAGAATGAAATTTGTTTGAGATGATATCAATTTTTCTTTTCTTTTGCCGCAATGGATGAATTTTGTTGCTTCATAAATTGTGAGTAATGAGCTTTAGAAAGTAATATATCATGAATAACATAGATTGATGTTTATCATTTACCTTGTTTACATCATATGACAGCCTGTCCAAGATCCAGAGAAAATGACTAAAATTATTGTGGAAGCTCTGGAAATAACCGGTCAGAGAGGCATCATCAATAAAGGCTGGGGCGGTCTTGGCAATTGTAAGATGCTTATGTCTTCCAGTTCTTGACAATTTAATTGATAACTAAAACATCCTCTCACCTTATCTTTCCGTCTCTCCACAAAAGATGAGAAGGAATATACTCCTTGATATATATTTGTAGAGTTTGGAAGGAAAGAAAACTGGTTTACCTTTATGAAAATATCTATTTTGCTTCTTGATTAACGCTTTCAAGAGTAGATTTATCCTACTTGAAGACCTTTGAGGATATTTTGATTGCACATGTGATGGAGATGACCGTTGAGTGGAGGGTTTAGGCTTTCCAATATTCAATGTTTCTTATGCATACATTTCTAGTGCAGAATGTTATCTCTGTTTCTCCGAATTGGGTGGACTCATAGTGCTTCTTGTAATTAGGGCGTCTTATTTCTTCTGCTGCTGTTTTCTGGTATATTTAACTTATTAAATTTTTAAAGAAAGAATAAGAAAAATAAGAAAAGAAAAAAAAAACATGACCAGACTGTTATTTTCTCTCCCTCATTATTTCTTACTTTCCCAGTGGCAGAACCAAAGGATTTTGTGTACTTATTGGACAACGTCCCTCATGATTGGCTATTCTTGCAATGTGCTGCTGTGGTAAGGATTCCAAATTAATAGATTCTTTGCAGTTTATTATGCTGTCAACAAATCCTAGTCATCGGTGTTATTGCTCATAATCACTCCTTTTTTGTGGAATTAAACGAGAACTTTGACGTTGTTGACAAGAAGCTGATACCTATCCTATAAATTATCGGGGTCCCTACTGAAGAGTATTGATCTCTCTTTCCCAATTGCAGGTGCATCATGGTGGTGCAGGGACCACTGCTGCTGGTCTTAAAGCAGCGGTAAATGAACTGATTTGAATCTGCTTCTGTCGTTATATATGTTTCTATGCTTTATATATCCGTATTACTAGTGCTAATCTGCCGCTACTTATTGGATCACTTTCACTCAGTGCCCAACAACCATCGTGCCGTTCTTTGGTGACCAACCGTTTTGGGGAGAACGAGTGCATGCGAAAGGCATAGGGCCCCCGCCCATTCCAATTGAGGAGTTTTCACTTGACAAGCTGGTCTCTGCACTACGCTTCATGCAAGATCCCGTGGTAATCACACGTCCCTGTCTAGGGCTGGCCTTCTATCCCATCATCTAATTAACTTTTTCTATGAACAAATAACAATCTTCTAAGTCTAGTTAGCCTTCTTGAATTCTTTATTAGATTCTAGTGTCTGAAACTTGGTTAAAGGGAGCTGGGATCTCTTGGATGAACTTGGTGAAAAGAACGTGCTTTTATTTAGGTCGATGATAACTAGCCTCAGTTCTGAAAGCTGTTACAGACAGTCTGTCTGTTTATGACGGGACATGGTTGAAGGGATAATGTACTGTAGATAGTTGCACAGTGCTGTTAGGAAATGGAGAAGCTAGTGGACTTTGGTTCACAATGAGAAGTTTTTATTCTCATGTATTAGAAGTTTTTGGGAGAGTACTAAAAGTTGTTTGGTTGACACAATAAGTAAAATACCTACGGAGAGTCGGAGACTATAGAGCCACTTCCCCTATTTGTGGGAAGTAGAACTTCATGCTATTTAAGTCAGCCAACATGGCTGTTTAGTTGTGTTTCTTCTTTTGGCTACAAAACGACCACATAGGATTTCCTTTTTTTTAAGAAATGTGAAACTAATACCTTGAGATGGTAAATCTTGTTGGGTTTATTCATTTCCTTTGGAAATGCGAAACTAATACCTTGTGATGCTTGATATTTGTTCTTCACTAGTTTGACGCTTATTCTAATGAAATGTAGGTGAAAGATCGTGCTGTGGAACTGGCTAAGGCAATGGAAACTGAAGACGGTGTCACAGGAGCAGTGAACGCTTTCTACAAACATTTTCCTCGGAAAAAACTTGAGCTAGATCACCCAGAACCTGTTAAGCCACATAAATCACATTTGTCAATAAGAGGATGCTTTATGGGTGTGCCGTAACTCTTCACTTCGAGTTCCTGCTGCTGTCCTCTCTCCTATCTTTCCTCGCAACATAATTAACTCATGATTGACAACCTGATTTCTCACTAACCAGCTAACCCTCAATTTTCCTGTCTTGTATATGATATCTACATGTGCTCCTGTAATTCTTCTACCTTGTGGAGGTTGTGTTATAATGTAATGAAGATAAATTCCAGATCAGTATTGTCACATGAGTGTACAGAGATGATGCCCTTATTTATTTATTTTTTAAAGATGTATCCTAATGAACGGTGTTTTGAATTGCGTCTAAAATATTGAACTTTTAATTTATTCTACTCAACTAAATACAGTCAAAATGTAAAGCGTGAATAAGCTCCGACTTTGGAGCTGAAGTGCATAAATACTACTCCCTCCAGTTCCTTAAAGATTGTCAATATTTATATTTTGAGATATCCCAAAGTTTAGTCAAGTTTCAAATTGGTCTAACAAAATCTAAAAGGCAAGAACTAAATTTTGCGTGCAAAACCAGCATTATAATGAGAAACAGAGCAAATAGGACGGGATTCTTGATACCGTTTCTGGTATTTTTATTGTTCAGAAAGAAAAATAGGAAATAGGGGAACAGCCAGCAAAAATGTGATACAATAAACTTTTACTTGTTCAGAAAGAAAAATAAGGAATAGGGGAACAGCCAGCAAAAATGTGATACAATGAAACAAGTATATACAAAACTTTGAAGGATTTAATTGGAACTAACTGTTCCCCTATAATTTATTTACTCATTTACTCCTACTTCATCTTTTCTACAGTTACGATAACTCGAGAACCCACAGAATTTACAATATAACTTAGCCAGCTTTTCAAAAACCTCAAGGCTATCTTTGGGATGGCTAACGAGCTGCGGATACTTCCCCTTTCTGATCTACCGACAAGGATGCTCCACCAATGCTTGTAGTAGGTGAATCGACCTCCACAACAGGGATCCCAAGCGTGGGGATGTTTGGCTGTGCTGTTCTTCGTCTCACCTTCATCACCAACCCATCTGTTGTGTGGATGGTAGCACCTGTAGTCATCTTAACCTGCAGACATACCGATATTAAAGCCACTCATTGACTTAAGCCTTTCATTTCATCATTCATAGAGTATATTGCAGTAGTTCATTCAAGATTTATTTCAGTTCTGCAGCTTCCTTTTTCTCTCAAATCTTACTATTCATTTAAGTTCCACTCTTCGTTGAACCTTCGTTGTATCTTTTAATCTCGGGCTGAAGTTTTCCCCCTATGATAAGTTGCTTTTGAGTTTGACTTCTTAGAGCTACAGATCTTACTATAGTAGTTTCAAATGAGATAGAGGTCTTACTGGAGGTGCTTCAGGTGCCAGCTGAAAGTCAAATCTCCGTACAAGCATAGCTAGTGCTACCACATTCTGCATCCAGCCAGACGAGCGTATTAGAAGCCATAATGCAATAATAGCCAACAATAGAACTAGCTCTCGAAAAGCAGTAGGATTTCACCAGTGTCAGAAGTGACAATCATAATTGCGCTGTTACCTCATATGAAGCAAACATGTCCCCTATACACTTTCGCTGACCGCCACCAAAAGGCAAGTATCTAACACAGAAAAAGAAAAGAGCAGCAGTAAAACTCAAGTATCTAATACAAAAAAGAAAAGAGAAGCATATAACTCAGTGACATGATGTCTAACCCGCTTCTGCAGGTAGCACAAGGTTCTTAATACTTCTTATCGAAAGGGCGTGATATTTTGGTGATGATATAAAATACTTACCTAAAACTTTGGTTAGTCTCATTTGGCGCAGGTCCATCCAGTGGCCACCTTTCGGGATTAAATTTGTCTGCATCCTCCCAAAGCTGTGGGCCACGATGCAGGTTCCAAACAGAGATGAAAATATCCTCTCCTCTGCCAAGGAAAAAAAATCAAAAAATTGAAGAACAAATTTATATTGGTAACAAGGAGAGCACTAATACCACCGACCTATCAAATGCCCCGTATACAATATACTAGAAATGTGTCTTGTATGCTTAATCATAAAGCTTTTTTTATTCTTTTAAAGAAAAAGTTGTCAAAGGATAACATTGAGGAGCTAAATTAAGGTTGTTTTCAATGATGATACAACTAACAATTATAAATTTGAGAACTGGCTAACAGATTAAGTTGATGAGAACATGGTTGATTGAACTGTAATATACTAATATAAATGATTATTAACAGCTTTGAGGGAGTTCATTGAGTTATACGGTGATGAGAACAAGGACCATTGCACGGCATATGCAAGGTAGCAAATTTAAGCTTGAGAATCCTACTTATTCCATTTGCAAAATAAGGCATCTGTGACAAGGATATAAAAGGAAGGGGGAAATCCAAAAAAAGTCCAAACTTGTTCATTACACCAACAAAATTGTTAATGCAACTAACCTTCTTATTGGGTATTCCCCAAGTATGTCTTCTTCAATAGAACGGCGAATTAAGACAGGTGGTTGGGGGTAAAGCCTCAGAGACTATCGACAGGAATATGCAAGAAAGTTAGAATAAGAAACCAAACAGTAGTATACAATATAGAAACTTGTCATACTTCACTTATCACTCGACTTGTATATTTTAGGTTCTTCAAGTCCTCAACTGTTGGAAACCGATCTCCCAGAACTGTATCCACCTAGTGTAGATATATGTCAAAATTTTAGCACGAAGCCGTATAATGTTTCAGAAGAACTTCAGGGTTGAGATCCAAACTATATCCTTACAGTAGGGTCTGAAAGGGGCATTACCTCATTTTGAAGCTTTGTCATTACCGTTGGGTCCTGAACAAATAAAAGAAAGATAATTTTCGTTTTAGAATCTCGTACACCACAGATTTGAGTTGTGAATCACCAAGACCAATAAACAGTATACTCAGTATTTGATAACTGATAGATGGAATCAAATGATGATTGTGCTTCTCTTTTTTCTTTTTTCCTTTTTTTTTTTCTCCCGCAAAGGAAGGGGTGGGAGATGGTTCAGCTACTGATGCTCCGTGTATTGTTAATGATAAAACTAAAAAAAATGCTATTATACAATTATAAAAAAGCTTAATTACTTTTTGAATTTGCTTCGGATATTACTAGTGTTGATAATCAGTTGGGATAAATCATCTCATGCAATTAAGGAGACTATGCAACTGAAAATCTTACGAGAAACAAGACAGGAGCAGCAAGAAGGTATAAAGATCAAAATCAATGAAGGGATCATGGTGATACTCAAGTTAATATTTTTAGCACAAGTACCTGAGACAGGAGGTAGAAAGTCCATGTAAGTACTGCAGCAGACGTTTCATGACCAGCAATCAGTAGTGTCATTAGGTCGTCACGGAGTTGCTTGCTGGAAACCTACATCATAATTAAGACAAGGCTTCAACAATTGGGCTAGAAAGAAACAATTCCATTATAATAATAATTATAAAAGAAAAACATTACGCACATCATCTCCTGATGCCAAAAGAAAATGAAGAATGCTAGGGTCTTGTTCATTCATATATTCCTCGTGGAATTGCAGATTTTCTTCATCTACTAACCTCTGCATGTACATGTGTATGGAACTAATCAGAAGTTGTTACCAACTTTCATAGTACATAGCCACAATGCTATCTGGAATTTACCTTGCAGACTGCTATGAGATCGTTAAGTGTATCATTTATCAACTTGAGGGCTGCATTGACCTTTTTCAACCTTGGGGACACGTCTTTCCATATGGGAATTTCCCAGACTGGAATTGGTGCAGTACTTCGGTTCTCTGCCTCTCGCAAAACAGTATAAACAGCCTGTTCGACTATTATTAATAAGGAACAGCAAAAAAACACCAAGTACATAGAAAAAGGTGGTGAACATACCTCAACAATCCCAGTATCGTTTGTTAAAGAATCAAAATCATAATTAAACACCGCTTTTCCAATTATATCCAGTGTTAAACGGGAAAAAAGTGATTCCATTTCTACAGCTTCTCCAGTTGTTGCAGCAACATCAAGCTTATTGCAGAGCCTATCAGTTGCTTGGGAAAAGAGGTGTATCATAGCTGTTACAAACTGAAACACAGTATCAATGATTCAGCTCAGTGTCACATATTATATCCAAATGAGGAAATGTACAATCATGTAGGCTTGAAGGAGAAACAATTACTATTAAATGCAATGTTTTTCCAGTGAATAGGATGGAGATAAATTAAGGTTGTGAAAATCACTTTGAAGTACTAATACTACCTTCTGATGTAAGGCAGGGACTATAACACGCCTTCGGGTGCGCCATATCTCCCCATCAGCTGGGATTAGTCCCTTCCCCATCACAAAATCAAGAATTTCTGCCAAGATACCCTGAGTACAGTTTCACAATGAATACTCAGTATTATTTACTGGATTTATACAGGCATTTAAATACACAATGAGAAAGGGGATACTGATAACTGTACCTTAGAGTAAGCCTTGGAGTTGTCCTTCAAGATATGCTTGACAATCACAGGATCAGATACAATCAGAAATGACTGCAACAGTGACAGACAAAGTTATATCCACATGCTTTATGCACTGACTTTACTATCAGTCGTATAGCTTAGTAAATGTAATAAATCAAATTAGAAAGAGGACTGATTCGTACTTAGGACCAAACTAAAAGCTAACCTTTGGGCCAAAATTCAGCCTGAATATCCCGCCATAAGTGAGATAGAGCTCGTACAAAGGCAAGAAGAAGGCCTCACTACGAATAGCTGATATTTGCCCTTTAGCTTCAGGAATCTTAGAAAACTTCTCATAATCTTCCAACGGCTTAAGTACAATATCCAAAATGTTTGGAGGAATCCCCAACCTTGACAGACTATTTCTCAATGTTGAAGGAAGTACGCTTCATCCGAACAAGAATAGAACGCACCAATTGGAAAGGAATTACAAGGTCAGCCTAGGATGGTATTCTCACAAGAAAAGTTATATCAGCATACACAGATTCTGGTTTCCTTTCAAAATTTGACATACATTCCCCTCACCCTGGTCATGGTCCCATTGTGAAAGGTGGTTGCTTCAGTTTTAGGGCTTACTTTAGAGTGTTAAGAAAAGCTGCTTGGTTTGTATTATTCCTTGGAAAGGAAAGTAAATGAGTGTGCTTCTCTGAAATGTATTGCATGAATAAACAACTGAAGCTGACTGACATTAACTTTAATCCAAAAGTGAAACATCATGTGCAGATGCAGTTATTGAACTAGATTCCCACATTGAAGAAATAGAGGGAAATGACCAACAAATTAGTCAAGTGGGTTACTCTATCTGAAATGAGACTAGCTTATAAGCTTAAACGTGTGTGCGGCCCTTAAATTTAAGTCTTTATACACTTCCCAGAGGAGGTATCGGCATCCAGTATGGAAGTATGCTGATGTATGCCGAGGCCTAAACTCCCACATTGATGATAATCGAGGGAAAAGACCAACATCTTAGTGTCAATTGGTTTTATAATGAACCCTCACTTGACTAGTCCATTGAAAGTTTATTAGCAATTGTTGTTTCCCACAAATGAATTACCTTTTAAACTAACAAGTCTATCCCCAAGAAAAGCTCGTCAAGAATGTTTGTCGAAGCATAATATACGCATTAATATGCCCATCATAGCTTCGTGTCAATCATCCTATTCATTATCCTACATTTAAATTCGTGAATTGTCATATCAATTTTCATTTTCTTTGCTCTAATTTTCAGGATACTCAAACACAGCATTGCTTCCGTTCCATAGTCTAACTCTGATATTTATATCGATATACATCCATCATAAATTTCAGCATATACTATTATAAGCTATGATCAAAGAATTAAAAGCCATCTCTTAAAGAGGAAACAATACCAAAATCATCAATGTAAGCTCAAAATTCAAAAGGGTCACTAGCCAATTACCCAGATTGCCGAACTGTGAATTCCCCAGAAGCAATCCGAGCAGACAACTCAGCCCGTTTTCTCTCCTCGTCACTCTTTACTGGGTCGGGCGGCGACCCATTTGAAGAGGAGCAAGTAATCGAGCCCCATTTCCATTTTCCTGCTCAACCCACCAAACAAAAAACCCAACAATGTCAATCAACCAAGCATTGAGGGAAAAGATTGAGAGAATTCAATGTCGAAAAAAAAGATAAAATTAGTACCATTTGGTGATTTTGAAGGGTATGATGGTGAGGAAGGTGGGAATTTGAGAGACTTGGGATGAAGATGAAGAGAGGCAGGGGATGAGAGAGAAGGGAGTTGAAGAAAAGCTGAGACGTGGGCAGCCATAGAACAACGAAAGCTGCTAATAGTATTGATCGATACAGTGTTTTTGGGCTTTGGATTTTGTAGGAATTTGCCGAATTTCTGGTGGCATACTCTTTTTGTGAGCCAAAGAACAGTGAAATTAACAACAAGAGTTGATGATAACGTGACTCTTTTAACGGTCATCAAGAGTCTATTTGGGTTTCACTTCCACATTTGGAGTTGAATATAATGTCACCCCTTTTCTATTTTCGACTTTAAAGGTGGGATAAATTAAGTTCGATAAGAATAAAGTCGAAGTCCTCAGATAGAGAACGATATAGACGCTCTTCTCAAATGTTGTCAAACTTCTCAACAACAAATGCCTCTCAAATGTTTTCACATTATATTATTTACACTTATTTTTCTATTATACCCCTCTGCTATAAACCAAATACTATTAAAAATTCAACAATAACCTTTTCTCTCTATTTGCACTATTTATTTCTTTTCACTCCCAATATTAAACTCTTATACATCAAAGAGTAAAATGGGAAAAATTAACCTTCTTTTTCTTTCTTAATCTCTGTCCAAATATAGTTTGACAACATTTGAGAAGGGCGGATGGAGTATATTATAGTTATGTTTGTAAGGTACTTAATAAAGTAGTATAGAGTGGGAAAAAATAGTTTAAAATTGTTATAAAATAGGAGTAACAAATTAGCTGAAAACTACCATCAGATAAAAAACTTGTTATGATAACTTCTCAAAATTAGTTGAAAAAGTTCAAATCTATATAATTAGTTTAAAACACAACGATTCAACCAGAGCTCGACACGTCAACATGCCATGTCAGCGCTGAGAAGATTCAAACTCCAAACCTTTAGGTTTTGATACTAATTATTTACCAATTACTTTAACATTCATATGTACTATTTTTATCTAAATTATTTATGATATGACATTAAATATCTTCATTTAACTCATTTTCATTCAATTTTTAATAATGTTATATCAAAAAAAACGTTCAAAGTAAAATAAACGAAGACCTATCGAATTCACTTGGTAAGCAATTGTAGTTCTAATAGAAAAATAGCCCATCCATTTTTTTTTTCCTAAAAGGACATCTAAGCTTATAAGTTAACTAAACACTAAAGTAGATTACTAATTCTAATACAAAATTAACCAATTATAATAGACAAAAAATCCACTTCTAATAGGCATGCTTTTTGGTTTCACTCACACCTGATTAGATAAGATTATAAACGTGAGTGAATTTTTATTTTTTTAAAGCATGCATTATGTGATGCAAAATTTCACATTACAGCGAACAAACACATAAAAATTCAAGGAAAAAAAATGTTATACAAATGAACTCATAAAATAAGAAAGAAAAAGAAAAATGTGATAATGATATTACAGCAATCAACTTATCACAATTCTAATCCGTGCATCGCACGGGGTACAAACTAATTGAGAGTTAAAAGGTAAAAGTAATTAGATAAAATGTTTGGTTGGTGAGAGTAGAAAAAACTACTAGATGATAGCTGAAAGGGTAGCTGATTTTTGTCAAGCACACGCTATGTTTGGCACAATTAATTGATAAGCTAGCTAATTACTAATAAGGGTTCGTTCTCTTCACCTTATTCTTCTTTAAATTCAGTTTGGTGCAATTCAGTTCATGTAGAAATTTATTATTTTTAAAACTTTTTATCCAAATATAATTTCATAACGATATGTGTGTCATTGAAAATATTTTGATAAATACTATTGAATGAGTCCAATATTGAATAGGTTTTGACGAGTTATAGAGGACTAATGGTTAGATTGAAAAAATGAGTTCAACTCAATTCAATTCAAATCAGTTCAGTTTAATTTAATATTCTTTTCTTTCTTTTTTTTTCAGGGGAAAAGATAACAGACCCTAAGTTAAACTAACCCATAATTGCTATAGATAATAAATTGCTTGGTAATTGAGGGTAGAAAAAGTTAATTGATAGCTGAAAAAGCAATCGCTAAAATATCTAAAAGCATGCATATAGACACATAGGGGGGAAAAAAATTTCCTTAGAATGTGGTTGAATTAGAATACCCCCTAATGAGACACCTAAAGATGTCCCTACTAAGTATATATAACTTTGGTCTTATGTTAAAAAAAATAAAAAAAATACTATGAGCCACAACTACAAATGTCATCATTTTAAAAGGTTAAGCTAAACACACTCTTAAGCTTATGACTTCCAAAACTAAATAAATAAATACAATACATAATCACACTAATGCACATATGAAAAGCCACTTATAATTACTCACCTGAGTTCCAACTTCCATGCATGACAAGAGATCAATAATAATGATCATCTCATCCATAAAAAAATCCAAACCATAATTCATAATAAGGTGAGTAAAAAAAAGCCAGTTTTGAAGGGAAAAAATGAACATAAGAAACACCAAAACTATTATAGAGTCATATAAAAGGAGCTTCTTATGCAAATTAAAGCACACACAGTAAAACAACAACCATAGTTTAGCCCCTTCCTTCTTTCTCAACAGCAACAACCAACAATATCCAGGTTCATTTGAAAATTAACTGCAGGAAATAAAGAAGAAGGAAGTTTTTAATGTTTTCTGAATGAATTTTATTCTTAGCACAACTTTCTCACTCATTCTGCGTCTTCGGATCTTCATTATTACCTGTCAATTCGAAACCAGTAATTAAAATACTACTCAATTTGCTATGAAAAATGAGGGTTTTTTTTTAAAAAAAAATTCCACTTCTACATTTAATTAAAATAATAATTTTATAGATCTTATAATACCTTCTATATATATATATATATATTTTTTTTTTTTACAATGATCTCCTATGATACAATTTGACAAAAATAAGTTCTAACATTTGTGAATTTATATATCTCAAAAGAAAATTGATTTTTCAAAATTCCAAAATAATTGTATTTCTTAGAAAAAATTAAAGTCAAGTGTAAAACATTCGTTATTTTGATCTAAATAAGCTAACATACACAGAGAGTAGGGCTATAGATGTTTACCCTTGAAGTTTCCCATCTTTTCTGCGTCTTTCTGGAAATCCGCAAACATCCGGAGATGGGGATCAACGGGCACACCCATTTCTTCATAAGCAGTATTATAAA
The DNA here is from genome assembly GCA_030267885.1 of Mesembryanthemum crystallinum. Classification (NCBI taxonomy): domain Eukaryota; kingdom Viridiplantae; phylum Streptophyta; class Magnoliopsida; order Caryophyllales; family Aizoaceae; genus Mesembryanthemum; species Mesembryanthemum crystallinum. The sequence goes on along the minus strand of BSSO01002299.1, from coordinate 8,042 downwards.
TTACAGATGACATAGGTCTGAAAACAAAAGAAAAATAAAATAAAAAATATTTAGACATAATATATATCTTAGAGATAATAATGAATAAATTTTCCTTCAATTGTTTTCTGTACTTTGATTCTATGGTAGCTTATGAGATGTGATCATAATACCTAAGAGCAGGAGGGTCGGTGTCTCCGTTCTCATTGCTCGACGACGATCCTACAAACATATCATATGGAAATTTCCTCTGCAAAAAAAAATAAAATTATGTAACATAATTCAAATTTTCGTACGACAAGTTTTGCATATGTATGTGAGCTAGCTCAATTGGTAAAGACTCTTAGGATACTAATAAAAAGAAAGAAAGAACGTAACAAAAGTCTTTTGCGTATGCTATTAGAGTCATTTTTGGATATCCATCTACATCACTCCTTAAACCAAGTAAACAGAATAACATTAACAAGTAGTTCTAAAATTTGGTGACATTAATTTTGACATGTATGAGGCCTAAGAAAAATACCTTGTTGGCACCAGATGATGAGTCTCCTTCCTCCAGATGCCCAGGTGCGTTAGGCATTACATTTCCTTGCATTCCAAGCTTAAAAAAACGAAATAAAATTATTGCATACATCTATGTTAATTACTCCCTCAGTCCGTTAAAAATTTGAGCAATTTGACCTGTACGGTGTCGGAGACAATACTTTTTTTTTTTTTTTTTTTTTTGGTCAGAAAGAGGTCCAAGACAAGACAACACATTGACCATGATAACTACAATTATATAAATTGAAAACTTATAATGATATTTTGAGAAGTACTAATTAAGATGAATCTAACAATTAGATTTTTACTTGAATTTTGACCTTGAAAGTCAAACTGGTCAAGTTTTCAAGGGATGGAGGGATTATAATATGACCAGGGGACGTACCGAGAGAGTGTCTGCTAATGGTGCTTGCATGTCCAGAGACAGATTAGGCCCCAGATTATGATCTCCCATGGACTAATTTCCACAATTAATGAGAATTTCAACAAAAGAAAAAAAATATATATCAGCACAATTTATTGTTTTTAAGCTTCTTCTTGTCGAAAAAGGTACATATTAAAGGTCGTAATCAATACTTGGTGATTTTCTTGCAGATTAGGTGTTCCTGAGAGAGACAGAGATCCTACATGTGGATACATGGTGTCTTGTCCAGCACCTGGGTTCATCAACAAATCTTGATAACCGCCTCTCATTGACCTGAAATCACGAAGAAAATTTAGACGAAAACATGATATAAATGAATAGTTGTTCTGTCATATAGTAATTGATAGCTTTAAGTACCCAAAGTGAGTTGGGTTTGGCTGAAGAAAGGTCTGATCAGTCCATTGGCCAGGGCTAATAAAATGTGGCGCGTTATAATTAGCGCTTTCCCCCATTGGAATTTGTTGCTAACCATGCATAGACAAGCATTACCACAAAAGAAAAAAGAGATCAGAAATGTTATATACATACTTAATGAGTTAGCTCAAGTCATTAATTAATATAATCCACAAAGGGTGTGTGTTTACATGGATATAATAAGGGGGCTGCATAGCTGGATTAGCGAAAGCAGCAGTTGAAGAACGAAGCTGAAACTGCATTGGTTCAGGCATCTGAAAATCGGGCAAAGGCAAGTTTGAAACGGGGAAATTATTATAGCTGTTTTGAGCCGCAAATTCAATCTCATTGCGCAATTGACTGCTTATGCCTCCAGTTAAATTCTCGTTCCTGTAACAATAAAATCACAATCAAATATTTTTTTTCTTAGGAAAAATAGTGAATTCAGAGAATAATAAATCCAAAGAGATTACTTTGATTCGAGAAAAAGTCTTACGAGTATAACTGGGAGTCAAGGATACTATCAGGGTAGCCACTGAACTGGTTTTGTTGGATTGGGCTATTGTTGTTGTTCTGCTCAGGTGGCGAAGGTGGCAGAACCAAGGGCACAGCAGGATTTGCAGGCACAGTTTCCTATATGTTTTTCAATGATAAATTGTAAATATCAATTCATTTTGGAATCCAAATCCAATTATATATATAGGAATTTTAATTATTTGGAAGTTATTTGTACTCTAGACTCTCTAGTTGGAGAAAAGGTTTCAGCAGCATCTGCAGTCAATAAGAGGCTGAGAAACGATGCTCCAGCTTCATCATGAGGATGAGGACTAGCCATCTGCGGTAGTGGACTTTGCGGAGGGTCATATGGTGTAACATTCCTGTCACGCCATGTAATGAATAATTGTTAATTAACACAATGCAGTGATTAATTACACTAATTAAGTAAGAAGATTTTGTTGTTGTCTCTCTTTTGAGTCTTCTTCTAGTCAAGATTTATTTAGTTTTGGATTGAGTGAGATTGGGATCGATTTCTTAGTACCCTTCAGGAGTTTCTGACTGATCAGGCGACTGGTCTTGATTCTTGTCAGAGTCTTGATTCGGCTGCTGGTTGAGATCAGGCTCCTGAACTTCATCTGAATGTTGATTATTTGCTGATGAATTTTCAGCTCCAACCTTGTAAATGTATGCATATATAGCAAACATTAATACTTGATTAATTTGTAGTGAACCAAATCAAAAATACAGTTTCTGTTTCAGGCCAGAATTTCAGATTACAAAATGAGCAAACATACCATGGAATCAGATGGTTCAGATGCATCATTGTCATGATCTCCTGTTAGCTCTTTCTGTTTTCCATAAAAAGGGAGTCATTAATCTCATTATTAGTCATGTATTTAGAGCTGATTAGCTGGTATTAATGTCTGATATTCATAAAATTGATGGTTCAAGTTAGTCTTAAGAGTGTATATCAAACAAGATCCAAAAAGAAAAGGCAATGTAACTAATCAAGCCTCAAATGATCACTAGGAGTCTAGCACATATAAATAACATGGAATTTTCACTAATAAGTTAGACAAAAAAAAGTTCATGTGCAGAATGTTTGATCCAATACTCATCATGGTATCATACAGTATATAGTCCTGTTTCGACCAATTTAAACTATTTCAGAAATATAAACTTTAATTGTTTAACATATACTTTTTCTAGAGCTTATCATATATGTGTAGGGAAAATTTAGAGTACCTTTCTTTCTTGGACTTTGGCTAGTGTGTCCTCAAGAATTTTTTCAGAAATGTTTGCTTCCGGAATGCTCATGATTTCTTTGGGTAAGGGTTCGTATCTCCTGTGTAAATCAACAAATTAAAGCAATTTATTACTGATTGTCGAGTAATTTCCTTAACATTAACCTGCTTCCTAATTGCATTTTCCAAAAACAATATGTGATTGATACTTCTCTGAACTGAAATAAAAACTTCACTATGAAGATGAATTTGTTACAACTAGCAGTTAAAAGGTGCACCTAAGTTCAGACTGAACTTTCTGAAGTTCTTCTTTAACCAACGAAATCTCTCGCTGCACAGCCTGCATAATTAACTTGAATCAATATCGTAAACAGAACAATCGACAATTTTTAAATTATATCAAATGCCTTGATTAGAGGGTGAAGCTTTGCATATGCAAATGAACTTACCACAATAGTACTGAATGAGTATGTTTTGGATGGCACAGCACCAGCAAGTTTGAGCAAGTGGTAAAATGTATCAAAACATAAATGTATTAGTTAAGGATATATTATTGTCAAATGAAATGGATACTTGGAAAATAAGGATTAAGCATAAGCAAACATCCGTTATTGCAAGTTTTTCATCTTTAACCTAGTGCATAGATTGCATGGTGTCATTAAATGAATTTCCTTCTACATTTTGAATTTGCAAAATGGCGGCGAACGTATTAAATAGTCATTTTATTATTTCTTCAATTAAATCAAACTTCTCTATTACATGTATTAAATTTATCCATGCAACTATTTCTATTGAACTCAACGTACGAAACATATCATACTTACAGCATACGACATTATAACATGATGGAGTATGCATGACAAGCTTAAAACTTGCATAATTTCACACATTTAAATCGCAACAAATTAGATAACAAATTACATAAGAGTCCATTTTCTTAGAAGTAAATTTGCATTTATACCCTTTCTATACATCCTTTGTAAATTTCATGCGAACTTATAATTAAAACACTAGGTATTAGATATTTGAATAAAATCCCCCCGCCAAAATAAGGTATTTGAATAGATACGTTAGTCGTTTAGTTTACTTTTCGTAATTCTTTTCTTTTTATAGTGGATACGTACGTAGTATGTAGAAGATTTACAGTTCGCAAGATTTCAAATTCCTTGGATCTTTTGCAAACCATGACCTCTCAATTTACTAGTTATATTATGTACTCTCTAGTCTATATCAATCAAATTACATTGGCATACAACTTCTCTTAAATATGTAAATCCACAATCGATTCATGGAGAAAATGCTAAGATTCTACTCTCACAAAACATGTAATTTATATTTTTAAAAAATTTGGCATTATATTCATAACAATTGTACTAGTATTGTAAATATACCGGTCTTTTTTGAGGTGCTCCTCAGTTTGATCCTTGAGTTCGCCAAGTACTTGAAGAAAAACCTGTAACTGGATTTAGTCAAAATAAATCAATTTCAAAAATAGATAAATCAACAAAAAATCTAAATTGAACATTTCATTAATTTTCATTTCTATCTCATTTTCCACCAACCCCCCTCCCTCCCCCTTTTTTTTACTCGGAAAGACAAATAAAAAAAAAAAACATAAAAAAAATCAGAATCTAACCTTAGGATTTTGATTAATTTTCAGATCAGGGAGAATTTTATCTTAGCAAATTCATGAAAAAAAAAATGAGATAAGAAAATCAGATATATCAAAAATCTGACAAGGAAGGAACTTTACCTCTTGATCCGGGATATGGCTACAAAAAATAAAGAAAACCCAGTTAATTTATTATATATATGAAAATTAAATACAAATGAGATCAACTAATTACAACTATACTAATTGAACTTTGCCTTCAAATAATCAATCAAGAAATCCAATATGGAGATTTAACTTCTCATATCATACTTTCAAGTGAATAGACATCTATATCATATAAATCGAATATATCGATTTATACGGCTATGAAAATTTTATGAACAACAAAAAAAAAATAAAAATCTTACTACTGTCGAATTTGGGGTGGCAATGTTACAAAGCGAACGAGCACATCTTCAATCCTGTAAACAAATGAGTCAATGAGGTTTTTCTTTTTAGAAGACAGAAAATGAGAAGCATGTGAGCCTATATATATGCATATGAGAACTTGCAAGATAAGTAGTAAATAAGATACAACTAAGATGGAAATTGTACAATAATTGTAGTCATTATCCTGCCATATATATGAGTAAATAAAAAATAAAACGCAATTTTTTTATTAAATTAAAAAAATAAAATGCGTTACCTTTTGTCACCAGAAAAACAACTGAGACGACCCGAAGGCGAAAATGATATAAACACACAATCAACACCACAAACCATATGTAACTCCAATGCTTTCTTTACAAGTCCATTTCTTCGTTTTGCAAACGATAATTGACGACTTAGTTCATCGTCTATGAGCTTCAACTTTATTTTCCTAACCATTTTGATTTGATAAAATTAATTAGAGAGAATCATACACAATGGAAAAAGAAAATTTTGATACAAAAATAGTATAGAAAAGTATATGTTTCAATTTATATATAGGGTAGGTGATTATGCTCAAATGTCCCAGGTTGAAGACTATAGTACTTACACAGAAATCCAAAGTGGATTTCCTTGCAATAAATTGATACACAGAAGAAAACAAATTTTTAAGAAATATTTTTACTAATAAAAATTAATACTTAGGAAAGGCTTGAGAGGGTGGTTGACTGAATCAAGAAGATTTAATTTTGGTAAATATGGTAAATATCTATAAAGTCATCAAATAAAACATATATCTGAGGGATTTATTGAAGAGAAAATAAATAAAAAATAGAGGAAAGCAAAACAGATTCGGTGTCTGACCAGATATGAAAAAGAAATAGATAGAGACAATTTCTGTTTTGGCATTAATTTTGTAACGCATCTTTATTTTGTTTTCGTGGAGTGAAAAATATTGCCATCCTGACCTATAGAATGTTTGATTACCACAAAATCAGTAAATATTTGTTTGTATATAAGGGTTTAGATTTTTTTTTTTTTTGATGCAAATAGTGTTTAAATGTTTAAGGTTACAATTTTTGAATTGTACTGTACTTTTCCTAACTACTCTTTCTTTTTTTCTGTTAGTTAGCTAATTTTGACGAATTTCTTAGTCAATACTCATTATTTTTGTTAGAGTAAAGGGTAATTTTGATATTTTTATAATTTATCGTACATTGAGATTGCATTCATACATCAAGATATTTTTCCTATATTATTGTATCGATGAAGATTTCTGAACTATTTTACGAAACAAATTATGGCAGATATATGTCCATAAAATGCATATGAGACTAATAGAAAAAGAAATTAAAGGAAAATTATGCATCTACATTACTGATATGCATGTATTTATCAGTGCATTTTAAAAAATTATATATACTAATTTTGATTTCTTTTTCTAACTTTGCATATATATTCTAATTTTGATTTCTTTCTCTAACTTTGCTAAGAGTGACAGAATAGTTATGGAGTAACAGAAATTGTTGGTTTGTAATGATAATCATTTAGTTGTATTTGGAGTAACAGAAATTGTTATGGAGTAACAGAATAGTTATGGAGCAGTAAGTATGCACGTGTATATAAGATGAAGAAATATTGACATATTACTTTTATTTTTTCCATTCTCTCAATTTTTTTTTGCTAAAACTCAACTTGATATCAGAGCGACTCCATTGAAGCATGCTTGAGAGTTTCTGATGACACATTCAAAAACGCATTTCGCTTCCGCTTTTAATAATTGGTTGACGAATGTTTCATTTATTGAATTTCATCTGATGCACAGCATATGTCACTCAACTAAGAGAAAATTATAGTTTGTCGCATGAGGCACAACTTCAAGACCTTATGAACACTATTATTTAGAAACTCACATCATAAATAACATCTTCAAGTTGCACTTGAGATGAAATTAAATTCGAAGTTTCAGCATGCTGTTAATTTGTGAGCTCCTGACTTTTGCTCAACTTTCGTAAACCACATAAACAAAATATATTGTACTTCTCAACAACATTTTGGACAAATCACATATACAGAGTATGAACTTGTGGCTAAAATTATTATAGGAGCCAAAGGAGATAGTAATATTAAAACTTGAACTTTATTACAACCAACAAAACTACAATTGAAATTATCGTTCATAAATCTCTCCCTTTACATATATGACTACGGTATATGAAGAGAAAAATTCCGCCCTTTTAATTTGATAATGAGGGCAATGAAACTACAAACATAAACATAAATATAACTATGGCTTAGTAACATCAATAGAGCTAGGTTCATCGATATAAGATGATGAACAACAATTAATGAATACAATCACATATGATCCTCTCCGATTACTAAAGAGATCCGGTTTTTTTCTTGAGAGAGGAATCTTCACTATACGCAGTGTCCCTCCCTCTCACAAAAAAAAGAATCGTAACTCTCCAATGACTGGAGAGGATCCGGACGCCATTATATATTATAATTTGTTTATCAGTAGACTTCATTCTAAATATTGGGGTTGTTCTTGGTGTTCATGCTGCGATCGGCAGTCTCTTTAACAGACTCCTTAGCCTGATCAGCCTTGCCAAGGACATTTTCCTTGGTCTTGTGGGCAGTTTCTTTGGCTGATTCCCATGCTCCTTGAGCTGCTTGCTTTGCTTTCTCTGCCACGCTTTGTGCTGTTTCCTTCGTCTTATCAGCAGCCTAGTTAATCAATTTAATTAGCAAATTATTATTAAACCATGCCCCACTTTAATCAAGTGAGAAGTGGATCTCTCAACGAGAGATGTGAAGTTGCTCTCGATCATTAGATCCAGCATCATTGGTTGAGATTGAGCCAAAGCTCTTTGAATACAAATCATGGGGTAATTCTTCCACGGCCACCGCTAAATGGTGGCCGTGGAAACATTAT
>BSSO01002298.1:0-19790 GCA_030267885.1 Mesembryanthemum crystallinum | reverse complement strand
AAAAAGTACTCCCTCCGTTTCAATATAATGTTAATGGTTTGACTTGCGCGGTCTTCAAAACAACACTTTGACCACAAATAATTGTGATTATATAAATCCCAAAACTTATAAAAAGACAATAAATTGAAACTACTATTTAAGATGAATCCAAAAATTATATATTTACTTTGTACATCATTATACTTTTTTGCAAATTAATGGTCAAAGTTTGTAAATTTTGACTCAAAAAGTCAAACCATTAACATTAAATTGAAACGAAGGGAGTATATATTATGAAAATTCAATAGTCAAACTTGAACACGAAAATCTAAAACAACATTTAAAAAAAAAACGAATTTTTTTAATGTAGTGGGCACATCAAAAATTTGGTGGCTTGTTGTTGGTGGTGGTGACCTCGGCTTTGGGGCGGTCGAAGGGTGATCATAGGATATACATTAATTAGCTATGAGACATACGATCCAACATAAAGAAGAAAATTATTAATGGGACCCCCCAATATCTATTCTGTGCCCTTAAGGACATAGGATAAGTAGCAGTTATTAATTATTAGTAGTATCATATATTCATATTAATGAACATAGACCCAGCTTCTTGGTTCAATTTAGATACGTGTTTTGTTGTCAATTACTATGAAAGTTCCAATGTGATATACTCACAACCTACAGAGTTAAAATTATTGTTGTATGCTGTTAGTAACTATTTCCAATATTTGAGGGGAAAAAATTATGACCATATAAAGATATTTAAATATGTAACGGAGAGTAATGGCTGATGACAATGGTGCGTGGTTGAATCAATATAGTAGGATTTACCATAAGAATAAGATTTTTACGAGCTACTATTTTTAGAGACACATGGAGGGAGAGAAAGTGAAGAATGAGAGGGGGAGGAGAGTAGAAATTTGTGAAAGAGAAACAAAAAATATTAGAAATTAGGCTAAACGGTTTGTCTAAGTGGCGGATCCAAACACTTCAAGTGGTTGCCTGGGTCCCGACTTAGAGGTTTTTTTCCCCTTTTTTATGGGTAAATTTGGGAATTATATTTGAAGTAAAAATAGGTTAAATCCTATGAAGGGAACCCAATTAAAGTTGGTCTTGAATCCGCCACTGGTTAGTTTTAAGTCTCTCAAATCGGTTACATTTCTACTGCTCGATTTACATTGCTCATCAAAATTCTTGGTTCGTTTGGAGAGCCTCAACATGGATGTGGAAACTCATCAACAAATTAGAATCTTAGGCCCTGTTCGGGGTGGTTGTCAGTTGCCAATTTTTGGTTTTGAAAAATTTTTAACTCTTAATTTAAAGCTAAATTTTTTTGTGCTTACAGTTCTTTGCTTAATTTTCAAAACTGACAACAGAAAACTGAAAACCAAAAAAAGTGGTTTCCAAAAACTGGTTTTGAGTTTTCAAAAAAACTAAAAACTGGCAATTGGCAATTACCCCAAACAAGGCCTTATATTTTTAGAGTTTGATACTTTTTTTTTTTTTTTTGAGGGGGAGTTTGATACTATATATTATCATATCTAAGAAGTTGAGATTTAGGAAGTAATTAAAACCAACACAAATTGTCAAACATCATCGATTTTTTGGCACCAATAACCGGACCACAACCAACAACTTAAAACTGAAAAAGAGAAGATTTGAGGTACCCGCCATTAAATTGAATTCTATACAACTTACTAAATTCCAATCTACACAACTTTGATTCGTTGAACAACTTCAACCAATAATCCTATACGAAATTGACTAATTAAATACACTCTTCCTAGTTTTTTTCCTCTTTTAGGAGAAAAAGAAAAGAACAAAAAAATAAAAACTACGTAACTAATACTCTTAAGAGCTAGACATATCATCTGAGCCACCAAAGAAAAGAGAAGCATACAACAATCTATTCCAAGTATCTGGCACACCTGGAAGACACCAATGACTACAATCTGCATAAGATGGAATAAGAGACTTATATTTCTGTGTATAAATCTTCCATTTGGCGGTCCTAAAAATCGATGGATGTGCATCGCTTCTATACTTGGACAAATTGGTGATGTTCAAATACTTCACTCGTGACGACTTGCTTAGGCCTTTGATCGTACCTTTGACAATGTCGATCAACGAATTTGGGTAGAGCGATTCGTAGGACTCGTCCATAATGGGTTTTGTTGCTTCGTAGCACCAATGCTTCTTTTTATGCTCCGCGGATATGCTCCTGAAAAATACGCTTGTTTTCTTTGGGTCGACGTTGGTTTCGATCCATTTTGCCCATGTTGACAAGCCCCGCTCGTATGCTAGCTCTAGTTGCATGTCTTGTAGTAGCTCCCCCTTGTATTGTATTAGATCCCACCTGCAGAAATTGTGCATAACTTTGAGTTTGATTTCATCCATTGAATTGGAACTTTGAGTGAGTTTGTTACCTGACATTAGTAAACGCATATATATTACGGTTGAATCACACATGCACGGAAAAAAAACGATGTGAATAAAGAACCGATAAAATATTCGGGATGGTTGCCAGTTCAGTTTTTGGTTTTGAAAAATTTTCAACTCTTTGTAGAAATTTAATTTAAAGATGAATTTTTTTGAACTTGCAATTCTCTGCTTCATTTTCAAAACTGACAACAAAAAACTGAAAACCAAAAAAAATGGTTTCCAAAAACTGGTTTTGAGTTTCCAAAAAAATTAAAAACTGACAACTGATAACCACATCAAACATGGCCTAAAATGAGGTGACTAATTTTATTTCTTAACAAAATTTTGCTTTCGCGAAAAGTTTGCCCTCCGACCAAGTAGAGTAATACTAGAACCTGAATGATTGTTATGGACCATAATATATGTGGCCCCTACATATTATTAGAATCTCATGATACCTCATTGTGATTAGTTGAAAGTTTATAGTATTTCACTAAAATTTTCCGACCTTCTTATTATTAGAATGAGATAAATATATGTGGCCATGGGTCTGGTCCCATATATTATTGTCCATTACCATTCAAATCATTAGCGGATCCAAAAATATAATAACGTGGGTGCAAAATTTAAAATATGGATGCAAAATGGATATGAAATTTATTTTATTTTCTTTTTTCACTAGTTAAATAAGGATTACTCTCCAAATTGCCCTTCAATGAAAAGTCAATAATCATAAAACAGTAAATGGCGTATGGTTGAAGAGTACAGTCCATATATAACATTGTGTAAAACTGCAGTACACTATAGGCTTCATCTAATTCAAACATAATGGTAAATAAACATTATTGTATACAATAATGTGCATGCATTTATAGAAGTTACACACACAAAAAAAAATTAAATAAATAAATAAAATAAAATAAGGAAAAAAATATCCAAGAAAGAAAGAGAGTTGAAGAGGTTCTTACACTTTGAATTTGCCAATATGAGTCCACCAATGGCCAGAATTGAACACCATGATATCAGCCCCAATCCATTGGTTGGAGTTAGGTGAAAGCTGGTCAAGAACAAGAACTTTCTTACCACTTTTATGTTCTTCATTGAACTCAATTAGAAATGGGCTCCAATAGAACTCCAATATGAAGTTATAGTCCTACACAAGGAATCAAATTAAACATCAATGACCAAATATGAACAAACAACTTTCTAACAAAAGCTACATCATATAGTATGAGGTACACATATACTTATTAATGTAAAAACAAAGTGAAATATGACAAATCAATGCTTAAGATAAGATGTACTGAGGGTTACATACTGTCCTATATGGGCTACAATGAAAAACATCAATGAGCATACATGAACAAAGAACTTGGCTTTCAAACAAAGCTGCATCTATCATATATGCAGTACACAATACTTATTAATATAAAACACAGTGAAGGTTACGAATCGATTTTAAGAAAAATATCAATGGGGAAATATGAGCAAAAAACTTTCGAACACAAGCTACCCATTTTATATGAAGTACACATACTTATTGATATAAGAACAAAGTGAAATTTCAAATCAATTTTAAGTATGTAGTGGAGTTTGATTTTGTTGAGTTAAAAGTGTGTCCATTTCAAATGGAACGTAACAATCTCAATTGAAATGAACTGAATTGTACTAAACTTACTAAACGAAATGGATACTTAATGAATAGTAATATATGTGAGAACGAAAAGAAAGTAAGGTAATAATTGAACTGAGTTGAACTGAAATGATGCAGAATAGGGAAATTGAAATGAACAGGTATACCCATAATGGTTGCCATGATTGAGAGTGTATCTCTCAACCATTCTTAGAAAGTGTGAGGGATCATTTTTCATAAAAATATGATTTATNAGAAGTGAAATTACAAATCAATCCTCGTCGTTTACCTTTGCTTTGAAGACCTTGTAGGCTGGGCCGTGAGCATCAACTTCAGCTCTAGATGGAGAAATGGAGGAATAAAGAAGGCAAGCAAGAGATTCCCATTGGTTTCTGTTTAGTGAGTCTCCCACTATGATCATCCTCTTATTCCTTAACCTTTCTAGCATATGCGTTGCATTAAACCTATAATTTTAAGTTAAAGAAGAGAATCTTATTAGTACACTTTAGTTACTTTGTTGTTGCATGATCATAATTTAATCAACTCTTAATCAACAAGTTTAGATCAAAAAATTAACAATCATAGTACATCTGATCTAGCTAATTGTACTTACAATGGTACATCACAATCTTTAGCCTCCCATCTCCACTTCTCGTACTCCAAATCCGGCCTTCCATTCGGTTTGCAACTCATCTTATCCTCGATGAACGGACATGACGTCGAATTATAGCTTGGAACTTCCTCTGGATTGTAAACCCATCTCCCATCAAACATGTTGCACTTCTTCGTCGTCGTCTCGTTGATCGCCTTCTCTATAGGATTAATGGTCAAGTTTGTTAAATTCTTGATCTCTAAGTGATCAACAATTGTAACATTCAAAGGCTGAGGCTCAGGCTCAGGCTCGGACTCAGACTTAGGCATTGACTCGTTAGTCGCCTTCTCTACATGATTAACGGTCAAATTTGCTGTTTCCTTCTCCAAGTGATCAACAATGGTAACATTTATTTTCGAAGGTTTAGGCTCAAGCTTGGGCTCGGGGGCTATGATCAAAGTGGTAGTAGGGGGATCAACTTGACCCAAGGGAGCCAACTCAACCGGCATAGCGGTTCGAGCGGCGGAAAGGCTAACATCATGAGGGGATTGGTTGAGATAAATGAGAAGGATGAAGCAACCAAGGAAGCTCCCAAATGTGAAGAGCTTCCATGTTTCATTGATGGTGGAGCTAACTTTTTTTAGCTCCATTGTGGAGTTTTGAAAAATAATGTTCTACTAATGTTTTAGGTGGGTTTTTGTGAACATTCGGAGTTGGTTAAGTATTAGGTGTAAGAAAAAGTTGAATGGAATTTTGTTCAAGTATTATATTGATACTTTAGGCATTATGAATGGGTTAAGTAACAACTAAATTAAGTTGCTTTTATACACGTCATTATCGTTCTTAGCTGACTATAAATACTTACAAAGGCAAAAGGGCAAGTATTTTGAGGTAATTCAATAATATTATTAGGGACCAGTGCTACTATGTTCTACAATGACATAAATGTCCTCTATATGTACGTTCTTTCTTTGGTGGGTCAAACCAATAATGTTTCAGTTTAATAGCTAAGTTTGTGGACAAGGTCAATTCTGTAGCTACATAGTCAGTTTCGGCAGCCAAACAAAACTCCCAACCCCAACCCCCACACCTTCTGTCCTTGCATCTTATGGGTATTTTTTTTTTTTTTTTTTTTTTTTTTGATAACAAAGGGTATGAAATAGATTAGAGTTAACAACCACTATGGGTATGCCATCTAGTGTTGGCTATACTTGACCCGACACCAAAATGCATTTCATTAAGAGAAATCGAACCCAACCTGATATGAACTTATGTAATCACAATTTAGGTCGCTTATAGAAGTTTGAATTAAATAATGATTTTTTATGATTTCACATCATTTTTGATGTGTTTTAACACTAACTCCAATTGAAATTGATCCAAATAGTTAATTGTCATACTTGAATCCAACCGTTTAACCTCGTTGCTAACTCACTTACTCTAATTCCATCTTATTACTAAATGCTAACAATATCTTGCAAGTTACAAGCTCGCCTGTTATATGAGTCTGTCAGGAAATATCACTATTTCAAACTTTTGGGGTTTTCAATTATGATGTCTCTTTGTTGTTACGTTAGTGTTTTTCACTTGATTCTGTTTGGAAATATTGTAATTCTATTGTGTGGATAGTACAAGATTTTACAATAATGGCTATGTTTGGCAAAATTAGATGTAATTATAGTTGTTGCTTCACAAAAATTAGTTAAAAGTAGTAGAAAATAGTTGAAAGTTGCTATAAAATGGTAATAAGCGAGTTTCAACTATAGCAACAAATTAAAAGCTACTACGGATAGCTGCACAAAATTAGTTATACCTGTAGAATTGTTTGGTGGTAAGAGTTGAAAAATTCAACCTATAGCTTTAATTGTAAAGCTACTATATATACGTTCATGCCAAACATAGCAAAATAATTACTTCATCCTTGGAGCAATATTGATCAAGTTTTCACGTATCTACTCTAATGGGTTCTTATTATGTTTCAGAGTACCCAGCTTTTGTTGGTAAAAATAGATTATGTTCTAGGGATAGTAATTTTCCTTTGCGTTGGTTGTAAAGCAAGTCGAATCTTTTACATCAAGTAGACATCATGTCTTTCCAAATAGTTGGGACACCCTTTGATAATTATCTTATTGAGTGATGGAGCCAAAGGAGTTTGATGCTGAGAATTGCTACCACAATATGAAAAAAATTTCAACAATTGTCAATTACTATAATTTATCGCCAATGAGTATAAGTTATTCTGTTTTTTTATTTAGGTAAATCTAATGTCATCATTAGATAGTATTAATTGTATGTTATAACTATTTGTCGTGATTGATGAGTTATTTGCTCATGAATTTTGTATTTTATTTTTATCTTTAATTGGTCATGACTAATATGTGTAATGACACTTCAATTAATTAACGGGTCAAATTTTCCTAATCATTATCAATGCTGAGTTCATCATGTGATAGTGATTTTCCCTATATCATAGCGGTTAACAATTACCAAAGAGGTTTCGCCACAATATTACCGTACGTGCGTCAGAGTACATTGCAGACAAAAGGTGGGAATTTGGAATCTCGAAAATGGCACGGCCATACCACAAGTGTTGCTTCATTTTTTTTTTTTTGTCGTTTTATAACTACTCCCTTCGTCACTAAATGAAAGTTTTTTTTTTTTTGTTCACAACAGTGAGTATTCCAGCGCTGGCTTGTAGGCACCTCAAAGGGTGGGACAGATGGCCAAGGGATTTAAGGTTGCTCCATACCCAAGGCGGGATTCGAACATGGTCACAACACATTATATTTGCCATTTTAATTTGTCACCAAATGAAAGTTACATTTCATTTTTTGGTATATTTTTTACAACAAAGTTACCAAATTATTCTCACCCACTTGCCCACTCTATCTCCTTCACATGGTCACAACACATTTTCTCTCTCCAATCACTTTCAGAAATCAAGTCCCATATGGTCATTTCACCCATCCAATAAATTTCAACCAAAAAACCAAATGTAACTTCTATTAATGACGAAGGGAATATTAACTTTTGGTTATTACTTATATTGGTGACGGCGAGCAAAGAGAAGTACAGGTCATGACTGCATTGCACGATCGTGCAAGTGAATGGCACAACGTGCAGGCTGACATAGAACAAAGGAGGTAGCTTTTGGGTATTGGCATGGTTAGCATGGCCGTGCCACTGCCATAGTGCCATGTGACAATTTCTTAGCGGAAGTGTATCTGTACATTTATCTCGTTTAACTATCTCAAGTCAAAAAGATGAATGAGCATTGAAGTTGCTTCGAATTCATAGCATATTTCATGTAACCAAAAATTGATTGCCAATAGATTTTTCCCCCCCTTTCCGAAAAGTTCACAACAATACTCAAACTTAAATGCTTGTCAGCAATAGTAAAATTCGGGTTGGGGGGTGTTTGTCTTCCATTTTGTTACAAGTACCTAACACAGCCACTTTTAACAAATCTATTAATCCCTCCGTTTACTATTTAAGATGACAGTCAATATTAAGTACAATATTTAAGAAGAAAAGAAAATGATCATATTGTCCTTACTTTACTAGTGGGTTTAAAGGTGATAGTGACTTGATGAGAGAAAAAAACAAAGGGTATTTTGATAATTTCAAGGAAATTATTTGCCAAAAAAAGGAGTGTCACTTTGTTTTGTAAACGGACTAAAATGGAATGTATCATCTTAAATAGTGAACGGAGGGGAGTAACTTCCACTATAAATTCTACTATTTGCACAAAAATTAAAAAGAATGGGAGTGAGTGGGGAAGTACTTGAGTGTTTTAATTTTTTATTTGGTTGGTGTATGAATTGGGACTTTCCAAAAGGTATCAATAATTTCCTCCATCTACTTCATAGGAAGTTGGTAAAGTTGTTTTGTTGCCAACATGGAAAGTCATTTCCTGTGGGAATTTCTACTTACCTAGGGGGGAGTGGGTAGGTCACTTCATCCATTTTGGGGGAAGTGGAAATTCCTAGAAAGTTCTACTTCCCCCATTTCACCAAAATTTTGTCAAACAAACAACTTTTCATTGTTGTACTTCCTAGTAAGTTTCACTTCCCATGTTTTGCTATTTCAACCAAACAACCACTTAGAATGTGACAATATGAAATTTAAGAAAGAGAATGAGTGGGTTATTTTTTATTATAAAGTAGAGTTTTTTTAATATTTATGAATATGAAATAGCACAATGGCCACGCAATGGTGGGACGGAGGGAGCATATATTAAAACACAACAATATATTAAAACACAACAACTCCTTGCCACGTGTCACCCTTAGACTAGCCCGCCAACTCAACTGCCAAGTAGGATATTAGTAAAAAAATAAATTCATATAAATTACTCTAAATAAATTTATCTAATTAAATTGTCTAACTCATTAATGACAATTAAGATAATTTATTACTCCATATGTTACAATAATAATTACTCTCACTTTCTAATAGTCCGATTAAATAATTTGTATTATTTTTTAATACTAAATAGTTAAATATATAGTCCATGAAAATGATTCCTATGGAAAAAAAGATAAATAAACACCACAAGGTAATGACACTTATTGACTTATGTTACATCATGTGCATCGCATAGGGAGAAAAACTAGTTATCTATACAAACATCAGAGGGATTGTTGATTAGCAAGTGGAGGGATATGGGAGCAAAATAGGGGTGTATTCAGTTTGCATGAAAGTACGTAATTAAACTTAATTAAATTGAATTGAATGATCTGAATGGAATCGAATGAATAGTAATCTGTGAGTGAAAAAGTGCATGGGCTGAACGAAACGACCTGAATTGAACTGAATGAATAGTAATCTGTGAGTAAAAAAGTATATGGCCTGAACTTAACGACCTGAAATGGAATTGGATAAATTGAAATGAACACAACGATTGTACTGCAACATACAATCAAATATTTAGTTTTCATTTATGTGAAACATCATACTAGTACTTTTTTTTTTTTTTTTTTCCTGCAAAAGTTGGATTGCGGATTTACCCGAGTTATCAGCATTAGATTATATATGGCGTGGATCATTTTCAGATTCTTTTTAAAAAGTGAGTCGATGCTATTGATTTTGTTGGTAAGGTACATAATAATACATGGAGTAGTTGATATATAGTTGATAGAATTGGCCCTAGCTAGCTAGCTAGCTTTGTAATTTTGGAACGTGCTCATTTTCTTTGATGACTACACTAACGTTAGTGAACGCACGGCAGAGAGTACAATGTCAAGTAGTCTGAAGGTACTGAAGCCATCCATCAGTTAGGCTACAAATAAAAGAATCAGGATGGAACACCAGCTTTGCTTGTTTGCTTGTTGCCTTCTGCTTGTCGCTGTCCTACTTTCACCAGCCACTATTTTGTTAGTTGTGTCATTTTTACTTTTTTATTTTATTTTTTGTCGATTATTAGTTGCCTACAAAAATCTACTCTAATTTTTCTACGGTTAAAACACAAGAAGCCAAAAAAAGAAAAAGTTTTATATTTTGGGAAATGGAGGAGGGCTAAGCATAATTAATTATATAGATGGAAAAATTGTTGAAATCCCCTATTATATACCACTCCTTGTCAAAACCCCTCTATTATAATTGTTGTGGTCATAAACCCCCTTATATGATACTTCTGCTCTGACGGTACCCCCAAATCACCCTTACCAAGGGGTTTTCGGCTAAAAGATGACAAAAATGCCCTCTTGGATTGTGACTTGGAGGTGCAATTGAAAGGATTGAAAATTGAAAAAGACAATTTGTTGCCTGATAATGAGTGATTGATGGGGAATGTTATAAATTAGAAGCTCAATTGAAGCTACAATCCAAAAATGTGGGATATTTTGGTCATTTTAGGGTTATTTAGGACGGAAATATATTGGATTGGGTGGTTTGGAGGTCCAAGTAGGGTGAAAGTATCATACAAATGGGTTTCTAACCACAAAAATTATAATAGAGGATTTTTGAAAAAAAAAAAAAAATGATAGTATATAATTGGTGGTTTTCCGCAATTTTTGGATAGAATGGAAAAGGATAGATAGAGCCCTATTTGTGATACTAGGGTGCATTAATCATTATGGTTAGATTCGCAATACAAAGGACAAATCGCATTTAAATTCTGTGTTTCAGTAAATCAAAGGAAAATTCTAAATCGTAATTCATTTGGTTGATTAGTGATGGTCTTATGGATGTGCGAGTTGCTAATGTATTTTAAAATTGAAAAAACATTTAGATTTGACTTGTAAGACGACATTGATGGTTTTTCATATGCGACGCACATTTGACGTAGATAATGTAGCCAAGTAACTAACTAGATCAATCATTGTCCTGTCACGGCTGCTACTCACACCTCTATTCAGTCGCCACTCGCCCGCCATCTTCAAGCCCACCCAAAGGCAATAGGCAAAAGTGCCATCAAGCTGGCATCAATTCATTCACCACGGATAAGTGATAACCACCAATCTCAATTCTCAAGTTCGCAACGATATGCATACAAAACATATACTCTTATCACCTAGGAGTCTAGGACATGAATGTCCTTCCGATAATCTCACTTTAGATACCTGAAATTTAAAAACCTGTTCCATTATGGATTATTTTACTAACAGCGTTAAATACTTCATTAACATATCAACGTGTTATTAGGTAAAAATAAAGTTATTACTCATATGTTTATTTGTAGTTATTGGTCAAGTTTTGGAACTTTTGAGAAATTTTCAACAATTTTTTCTTAATAACATGTCATGTCATCGTGTTAACGAAATTTTTAACACCATCAGTGAAATGAATCAAAATAAGATAATTTGTAAAATTTCATGTACCTAAAAAGAGATTACAAAAAAGACAGGTATCCAATTTGCAATTAGGCCTGTCGTTAGGTACTCAAAGTGAAAATTCTACTCCTCCTTCCACCATAATTTTTCCCTATCACAACCTACAACCTTCACTTTTTCCCTTTAATTTCCTCCATTACCCCCCTAATTCCCCCCCCCCCCCCCAATCCAAGTGGACCCTTAGAAGGGATGACATATGAAGTGATCAACTCCCTCTTTTTAGACGGGTAAATTTTCCAGCTAATTAAGTGACTTTTTAACCTAAAGGGGTGACTTTTTAACCTAAGATGCATGACTCTAGAAAGATGACTATTAAAGGAATAACTCTTATTGTTAAATTGGTGACTCTGAAAGAATTCATACGACGAACCGAGTTCATACAAGAGTTTCCATTAAGATATTACGCTAATTACAACGACAAGGTATCCGTATAAGATTCCGATTTAATCGGATCATTAGCTTCGATCCTATATGGTTTGACTCAGGCTTGACTAGTTTAGAATCCATAAAACTTCATCCACCAGCATTAATTTTTGATTTCTTGTAAGATGTTCGAAATCCAAACAAGCTTAAACTATTGCATTCCATCAATCATTAATTAATTAACATTTGGCCAAATAATAATACATTTCAATACTCTGTTTTTGTGAAGTTGGAACCATTAGTGATCAGTATCCATTTGAAGCCATGATTGAAATTATAATCAGCTTTGTATTATGTCACATGGAACCTTAACTAACCCAGAAAGTGCACCTCATTAGGAGACAACATCAGCCAGCCAGCCAGCCAGCAGCAAAGTAGAAATTATATACTAATACAAAGATATTAGAGGGGTCAAAAAGTCAAGAATCTCTATTGCATTTTATTCTTATCTCTCTTTGTTTACTAATTAGTACTAGATTTGAATTATTGTTTAATGAGGTTCATGACAGCCAATTTCAGATAGGATTAGGTTGTTGCTTATGTATTTCCCAAGTTTCCAACTAGAGTGTCACTGTATATGTAATATTATAGTAGAGTGTAGTACTTTTTTGTTTTATGAAAAAAAAGAAGCAATATTTTAATTCGGTGTGTTTTTGAAACACTAATACAAGGATTACCAATAATAAGCATGCTTAGTGCTTTCACAAAGTTTTAGGTAATGATTTAGAATATACCAATTGTTTTCGTTCGTATATGTGTTTCATAAGATAGTAACATCACATGAGTCAGTCTTGCATACATTTAGAGTATAATATAATATCAATGAGCGATTTTTCTCAAATATAGTTGTGATTTTTTAAGTAATGAACGATTTTTCTTGAGTGACAGGATAAAATTATTTTGTAAATATATGCGGCTTTTCTTCCTAAATGGGTGATTTTGTTGGTGTATAGTAGGTCCATACAAATTTTTACCATACCACATTTATAACATAAAGTATGTTACATATGTACGATCGGATCACTATAGTAAAATTAAAGTTTTCTCAAAAGATATATGAGTGGCCTCGTTTTTATTGATTATTATTTTTTTTTTTTGGTAGCTAGAGTAATAATTTTTTTTCTTACCTCTCTAAACTAAGAGATGAAGCTAATTATTGTAGGGGTTTAAAAATAAAAACTGTTAGATAATGTAGAGTGATAGCAGTTGCATAGTAGCCAGTAGGTGAGATATACTATATTCGATGTTTTGGCGGATAGTGTTGTACATTAAGAGGTGCATGCATGTGAGTTCTTTCTTCCAGTAAGGACCAAACTATATAAGCAAGATTCTTCGTCACCCCTATATTGACGAAATGTCACCCCAATTTATAGAGAGGCAAACTTATAATTGAGTTTGTGCTACGTTTAATGTGTGAGGCGATGAATTAACTCTATTTTCTCACGTTGCAACCATGACTAAAGTAAGTAAAAGAGTACAACAGGTTGTCATGTTTGATTCTCATTGCATATGCACACCACAATTTGCAAATAGGTGGTATTCATATTGTAGCCCTTGTAGTCTTTAGCAAATCAGCCTTAGTGTGTGATATGAAAGTACTTTTTGAGGGAGTGTACTCATGTCAAATAATTACGCCAAAAACTTATTTGACGAAGTTTCATACATGAGGCTGATATTTGGAGAGAAAAAAGTGGTACTTAGTACTATTAAGTACTGTTTTTTTTTGTCATTCAAATACCAGACCTTTTACAAGTGTAATTAATTTATTACTATTGCTGAGTTTTGGCAATATCACAAGTTTTATACTCTTACGAAATAGTAATAATTAGAGTAATAATAGCAAGTAAACAACCACTTTAAAAAAAAATATGTCTATTTATAACAAGTCTAATATCTCTTCTTAATCAAATACAACACATATAGAACGGCTTTTTATGGCATGTCGTGATTCTATTGTTGTGACTTATATGGAAATCTACTATTACAACAACTTCCTTTTGCAATGGAACGACGACATGAATGAATAAAAGAATCGTCGTAGTTGTACATTCCTTTAAATTCAAGTAGTAATAGAAGCACCATCGCCCCAAAACAACGTTGTGAATGCCCCACATTTCTGGATTTTAGACCCGTCATAGCCTGTAATGCAAAGAATCAGAAATATGCAGCACTGTATGAATGCGCATGGCCACGCACACATATTAGCGCCCATAGGTCACGCATCGTCGTATCCGAAACCGACACCTGTAATGCACGACAAAGGTCGTGGCTAAAATCACAAAAATCACTGATTTTCTCACTTTGGACATGCGAGCACAATTGCACAAATTTGGGCTTAGGCTTCTACTGCATCATTCTATTGGGCTAAAACTTGTTGTTTACCCAAATAAGCCTTTTTAGTAAGATTTGTCATCGGCCCATTCTAGCCTATAATTAATGGCCCTAATATATACTAAGTGAGCTTACAGCATACTTGAGATGAAAACCAATTGGACCATTCTTTTGTTGCTATACTTACTGCTTTCTTTACCTATTTCTCGATTTTCTTTACATTCACTTTGTCCTTGCAAAAGCAAATGATCAAATATTCAAATGAAATAGTAGTATATTTCCTCATCTTGAGAAAAATCATAATTCAATGATAATAATAAGAAATTTCTCTACATTTGGGAACCTAATCCGTCTGAATAATGTTCATTCATCGGATGCAGGTAACTGAATATAATAAAACGCCCCTAAAAACGGAGCAAGTCGAAAATGGCAAGAACTAAGGAATCTGAATCCAAATGATCCCCATTCATGAATTAGTAACCACTCTAGAACAAGAATGATATGGTTCACACTGTGGGCCATGAACGAAGGAAGTAGAATCCACATCACAGAATTTGCATCACATGAAAAAATACAAGAGTTATAAGAGGGTGTTTTCTATACTTCTCTCAGTCTTTTTCAGTTTTGTGATACTCGAGTTTACAATGTAACCTTCTAATTACCTAAGGGCCTCGAGCAGATGGATAACTTTTGCAATAACTTCTCACTATTCAAACACCACCTCTGTACTCTAAAAGCTGCATTGGTGGGTGTAGTGTAAAATGTTAGAGCAATCATTGATGTTTGCTATTGTAAGAGGCCGTCGAAGGCATTCAGCCACATCAGTCGCAAGAAAGGCAGGAATTAGAGAGGGAAGGGAGTTACAGATTGCGGCATTTAATTTAGGGATACTCCGATAAGAAACACCTTTTCAAGGAACAACAAACAACCTTGGAACCTTCCATGCTTCATATATGGCTAATGTTTGGCCCTGGCCTGGCTCAGTGGAATTGCAATTTTCTGGCTCTGGGCATAATGTTTGTTCTGACTCAACATACAACATCGAAAATGAACATGTTCCGACTGAAGAAGACAGAAAGGATCAACATAGATCAATTTACTTGGGACGCAAATGCTAAGACAATGACAGCACTAAAGCAGGAACATGTAATTCATAAGGGCATGCTAAAAACAGCGCACCATTCATTAAAATGAGAGGGCAACTTACACATAGTGAATCATACAACACACTGCACACCATCGTTCATAAGTCACAACAAAGCTGAAGGCTGAGAATATATCATAATTTTTTAAACAAATATACATAACTGTGATCTACTTCAGTTTGATACTTCAATGAACCTCAACAAGTACACTAGTTCTTTGTATGCATAAATTAAAATTCAATTCTACAACTCATATTCAAAAGGTCGCCAACAGTAGGTGCAAGGACAGAGATTGCTAAGGACAAGGGAACACTCACTTCGCATTAGCTTTACCCTTCCTGTTCCTGTATCTACTTGAGCGTCTTCTGCTTCTACCATCTCGTTGCACCTCCTTTATAGGCAAAGCTCCGTCTCTCTTCAAATGCCTGAAGAGAACTAAGCTTTCCACATAAGGATCCACATAAACAACCGTCCCTATAAGTCCTAGGTTTGTTGTTTCTTTGTTCTTATCATTGTAGGAGATCCAGTGGTCTGTCCGCGTTTGCACCATGGCAAACTCCTCACTCAATACTACCACATTCAAGTCATGCTTCACCGTGTCTCTAACATCGAAGCTGAACAACATAACCCACGAATCCTTCACACTATATTCCTCCATCACCCATATGCTCAACGCACTACCAACATTGTGTACAACACCCAAAACCTCCTTGGAACACTTAGGAACCGTCATCACCTTAACGGTTTGGGGGCCCGCATCCGCCAGCACTTTTGGAAGGCTTATCTCACCAAACTCTTCATTTCCCAACTTAAATGTCAAAACAGAGTGACGAGGGCGTCTATTATTATCATCATCATCATCGGCTAAACTTACATTCACATTAGAAAGCCAATGGATCACCCCATTCAAGTACACCCCTCTCCACCTAATGGTGGCGAAATTGTGTGAAACTGAAGCCGGTCCCAAGCTCCTCCATTTCCCACTACCCAGACCATACACATCCCCCTGCAGACGAGTCCCACCCCCATAATCGGCCCCATTAAAGTAAGCAACCCTAACCAGTTTGTAGTCACTCGAGAGCGAGTCGAACCCGAGCCCGAATATCAATTGAGGGAACCCACCTTGGGTGTGAGCAACATCCCTATCAACAGGAACAGGGACAGCCACCCTCATCCTAATTGACGGGTTCCAAAGAATCAAAGGCGCTGTTTTTGGGTTCCCATAGTGAAAATTAAACAAACAAATTAACCCATTATGGGAACTAACAACAAAGTGATTCTGACCAACTGGGCAGTCAATGCTTCGATCTTTTATCATGGCATCACTGTTGAAGAGAGAGAATTTCAAGGGCAAAGAGTTGGTAGATACATCAATTGGGTCCTTAAACAAGTGTTGAATGGGATTTCCGTTGTATGTGGTGATGAAATTGTGAGATGCAAGAGCGGAATTGAAAACTGGGGAAGTGAGGAGATAGAACCAGGACTTACAAACGAGAGTTAAGCGGATTAGGGATTTCAATGGCAGTCGCTTCAGGATTTCAATCAGCAGATCGGTAGGGAAATCGAACTCGCTTGATGATGATTTTGATCTCGACATTGTTCGGGTCTCATGAATTGAAGAGATAAACCCAGTTTTTGTGATCAAATGAGGAGCAAAAACCCTAGTTTGAAAACTTGCATTTGTTTTGGGATTTTGAGATTTTGGAGAATTTGGGGATTTTATTTTGTATTGTAAGTTGCAACTTTGCAAGGGTCTACCATAAGTCGTCGCCGAAATGCCGTGGAGTGGACTGCAGAGGGGATGAGGTTAAATAGTACTCCTATCTAGTAGGAGTACTTTCTAGGTTCTTGGAACATTCACATTTTTCGTTAAGAAAATACAAAATAATTCAAATTTATTGAATTAGAGTATATAACATCAGGGATTATATACATCTAAATTTGAATATCTGATTTTTTAAATTATAAATATTAAAAAAAACATAAATTTACTATAGATATTTAATTTACAAGATATAAAATGAAAAAAATTTACTAACTTTTTTTTAATAATTAGGACATAAGTTTATAAAATACAGATTTGAAACTTGTAGTTAAAAATCATTGTAGTATTTTTTATTATTTTTATTTTGATACAGATGTATCATGTTGTCTTTTTATTTTATTTTATTTTTTGATAATATTTATCTTTGATTGTTCAAATGCATTAAACCATGCTGATCTTTGTTGATTTTTGTCGTATCGAATGATGCTACTGAGTTGTTTTCATTAAAAGTTTCCAATTTTTGTCGATATTATTTACTTTGTTGATAGTTTTAGCGATTCTAGGGATACTTATTAAACTTTGTTGGCTTGTATTGAAATCAACAATATACTGGTAAGTGTAACACTAGTCTATACCCGTGCTCATGTACGGGATAACTATAGAAAAATAGTATATATTTAAATACAAACAATTAAAGTTTGATAAAGTGTATTGAAAATTTTATACAATCAAATATTAATTTATGCAAATAATAAACCTTCATATTCTATCATTCATATGCGCGTAGCTAAATAACTATTTTCAAAATAAATTGAATATTGCTTTTTTACATAGTGTCAAAGTGTTTTTAGTCTAAAACATAATATCACATTGAAGCATTAGATTAACTCTATGTTTTAAAGCACAATTAATACTTTGTAAGTTTCTTAGAATGGATTAAATGTAAGACATGGCCTAACTTTGAAGAATTGAATTTTGCCATAAAAAATTGTACAAAAACCACGTACTAATATACATTCTATTTTTTTTCTTTTTTTTTTTTTTGGCGATGATTGATGGTCCTTGGCTGCAACAACTACATCACGCAAGGGATCGTAAAAATGGGCATATAGTATTCAGGTAAACATGGGCGTATACTAAGAGATACTCACCGATCGATCCGCAAGATACTTACTTGAGTAAATAAATTTTTCTTTTAAAATTAGCTAATCATCACTAAAAATGTGTACTAATATACATACTTTTTTGTGTGTGTGTGGAAAAATGATCCGATTCCAGCTTCACCAATATGCTCATCTCCAACAACTACATCAATACCCAAGAAGATGGCTAAGATTAAAAAAAACATCATTCATCACTTTGGGTATATACTAATATACTTACTGATGCTCTAAATTCTAATGTTGGACTGCGATTAGAGCGAGTATGCCCCTCCTTTTAATGAAGAGTATTTAACTTGGTTTCTTTTCAACGTGGATTCTTGTTTTATTTTTGTAGTTAGTTTATTTATTTATTATCATTTCAAATCGAACTGATTTAGTATGGCCCTCTTTTTTCTTTTTTTGAGAAGAAGATGGGGCTTTATTAGTGATCAATAAAGGAGTTACAATGGTCATTAGCAACTATATCCAAAACTCCCTCCGACCCTCCATTAATCCAAACTCTCGTTGAGAAAGAAAAGGGGTCCAAATGTGCCACATAATGTGTCGCTTTGTTCCCTTCTCTTCTCACATGACTTTCAACTAACACTATCAAACAAAGAAGCTAAACTATGAATCTCTCCCAAAATGTTCCCTAAATACGAAATAGGTTGATCATTTGACTTCAACTTGTTCATCAAGGTGAGGTTGCCACCCTCAATGATAATCGCTCCAACACTGCGCTGCATTGAATGGCCATTTGCAGACGGAACTGTATCGCTTTAGCCTCGGCAATAATCAGTTCCCATTAAGGAGCCATTTGCTTGACAGCAACACGCACCAACTTTCCATGCTCGTCCCGAATTACTACACCTAAACCTGTTCCACCGCCATGAAGCTAAGGTAGCCAGCATCAGTGTTGATCTTGGTCATTCCAACAGGTGGGTGTGTCCAATTCGTAGCTAACGCTGCTTGTTCACATGATTGGGCAGCCCCTGGTTCTTGTTATATTTGCAGCTAGCATGTTCAACGCATCATCGACAATAGCTTGCACAGGACGTTCTAGGCAATGATGCAGCTGAGAGTTGCGCAAGTACGGCAAGTTCCAAGCAGCCCAAGCAACTAAAACTATTCTCTCTAACCCCGTTTTGCATAGCTTTGCTCTCCACCATTTAACCAAACTACTGCACTCCCTAAATTATCAGTTTCCTCCATTTCTGAAAATTCAGCAGTTGCCCATAAATCAGTAGATAAAGGACAACAGCAGATAGCATGGAGATCAGATTCATACATGACTGCGCATCGAAAGCACCTCGGATCAGCCTCATGGATTTGCTTAGAGATATTACCCCGTGTAGGTACGTAGTATGGCCCTCTTTTTTAGGGAGTATTCAGGCTAGTTTTTCTTTTCAAACGTGGACTTGGTTTATTTGTTGAAGTTGGTTTTAATTCAAAATTCAAATTGAAATGATTAATTTTTTTAATTTTTTTTTCTGGCTAAATGCTCTCATTTTTAGAATCCCCAAT
>BSSO01002297.1:0-19792 GCA_030267885.1 Mesembryanthemum crystallinum | reverse complement strand
ATGTCCACCAAATTTACAATTGACTATTGACATTCCTCCTTCTTTTCTTTCTTATTTCCCTTTTTATTTGCATTTAAGGTATTTTTAATGCTTGACATTTATGGGTCTTATAATTATTTTGTTTTTTTTTTTTGTATTTTATTTGCCAACTCAACTGATGATGTGGCATATGATGTGGCAAGTGATGTGTCAACTTGTGGTTGAATTTATGTATTTTAAACTAATTATATAGATTACATTTACATAGATATACAATCAGAAATAAACAGCCAAATTAATTAAAAGATGTTTTAAATGAATAGATGGAGATGTTATGTTGAAGTTAAGTTTTTTTTATACTCTAATAAAGTTTCTATGTTGTTTGACAACAATGCATGCTATATAGTGCTTTGAGATGGAAAAAACCAGAAGTGGTTTAGTAGCTTCCTAGGGTAGGATTGATCTTGTCAAATAATCCAATTATATTAACATTAACATGCCTAAAATTAATTTTAAACCATGGTGATGATTTAGCACCTTAATTGCTCAACAAGTGTCCTTAATGTCAAATATTTTACTCCTAATAAACATGAAAAAAGAATATATAGGAGAGAAAGATAAACATGAAACTAGAATGTCAAGTTGTATGAGTCTACTTTTATTTATTGGGTATAAAATAATTAAAAAGCTACTCAATATTTTAATTAAGAGCAGAAAATAACAAGAAGAAAGGCCCTGAAATTTCAAAGGCTAGCCTTGCATGAGAGTTGTAGTAGCACTCATTGACCTTGATTTTTCTATTTTAATAATCATTTCTTAATTAAAATTAATTAAATAATTATCATTATCTCTTTTTATTTTGTTTTTGTAGTTAATATAAGGTGCAAAGGTCAAGAACCCATCCCCACCTGGAAATTACAAAATAGAAGCTAACAAAATTTGTAAAGCACTCACTCCCACAAATAAAAATTTGTTTAATCATCAACTAGAGACTCAGATTTTTTAGAAACAATAAGAAAATTAAAACATGTTTCTGTTTGTCCTTTTACTCTTACTTAGAATCTCTGTTATTGAATATGGTCTTTTGTATTTCATCATCATCAAAGACCAACATTGGCACTTTTTTTCTGGGAAAGAGCTGGTACAGGGTTGTCTTGATAACAAGATAAGCTTCATTTTTTATGGATTTGAACTTTGATCAATAACAAGTTTATACAATATTATGTTGAAGTTATTATAAGATAAACCAATAATTAGTTCCGGATGCACCGGATCATTTTGGTAGGAGTATCATTGTTGTTTATTGATTAACAAGCTAACATATGAATTTAAGGCCTAAAATTAGTAAGGATTGATTAACTAGCTAACATTGATGTCGAGAAGTGAAGACATATTTGCACAAATTAAGAACCCTTTATGTCATTTTTTGGGTTAATTGAAGATGCTGTGCAACATGAAGTGTTTTTCACATGCATAAGGTAGTGGAATCTTTAACTTTCGGTCCATCTTTATAAGAGACGATTTTAAGAAATGACTTTTAATTTATATAAGACAATCAAAATTATCAATTTTTAGTCTAAAAATATTACACATTGTTTAAAAAGTATCACTTACAATGTATGAATCATTATTTGATATTTAAAAAGTTTCAATGATCTTAAAAAGAGTAGGAAATTCGTTGAGACTGCCCTACTAGTTTTTGCATTCAACATTTATTTGCATCTTTTTGGACAACGAAGTCATGGCTTCCCTTTTATGACATACTCTTCTTGTATATAGGAGTATATAAGAACTCATTTTTTTTTCTAGTAAAGGAAGTAAGTACTGGCAAATAATTGGTTTTTTTTTATTTTATTTTTTCTACATTTTGGTGATGTGTAGTTTAAGTAATCCTCAATGGAAGTGTAGCATTCATGTTGAGCCGCATATATGGTAAGAACATGCTTTGATGATTCAAGTCTGTTCTTTTCGACTTATTTGGATAGGTTTCGGTCCAAATCAGATAAGTTCAGTTTATACCAGTTTTATTTATGCAACTTACTTTTTCTTTCACGGATTAATATTTATTCAGTTGAATACAGTTCTAATAAGTTCTATTCAATTTTAGTTCAGCCAAAATAAGTTGTAAAGAACAGGCCTGAATTGCTATGAGCAACTGCAAGAAATTGATTGTAATAGAGTATTGGTTGAAATTTTAAGGTCTATAACATACTTGTGATGGGATAAAAGTCGTAATACCCCAAGGATTTGATAGTTGAGGATAACTTAAATAGTTTGATGGTACTACTCATATCACCAAGGTGCATCTTCTTTTTGGGGAGCTCAAACCCAAGAACTTCACTGTTAATTAGCGTAATTGGCTAGCAGTAGTACTTGGATGGATGATCTCATTGGAAGTTTTCTAGGAGCATGCGAGCATGCTGAAAAGACTTGTGGTGGTTTGTAAGATCAGTCCTCAATTCCTCAACCTATGGAGTAGTTATTAGTAGCACCAACAGCATGTGTCATCGACATACAACAATAGAAGGACAATAAATGACCCCCAGCATGATAAATAAACATGGATATATCACACTTGCTGCATGTAAACCCAAGCGCACAAGAAAAGTGCTAAAGCGATGATAAAATGCACGAGATGCTTGTTTTAGACCATAATTAGAGCATTTTTACCGACACACAAGGTTGGGTACTAAGGATGAACAAAGTCGGAAAGTTGAGACATATAAATGTACCTATGTTCAGATAAGAGCCATGGATCCCAGTTGGTAAAGCCATTCAAGCCTAATTATTGTTCAGATTGTATGCACTCACTCAGTCACTATACTGTTTTGAAACTCCTCAACATGCATAGCATAACACAAGAATATCATACATAAATTTGAGGAGGTGAAGAACACCCATTAATACATAGAGAAATCATTTAAGTAGTATAGTTCTTGGCTAAAGAAGCAGAAATGGATAACATGGATGACATGAACTTAACCAATTGCATGTAATACCATAGTTCATAAAGCAAATATGTGTAGATGCAGTTTTTAAGTGCTGACTTTAGAGAAATTTCCAAAGAAATTGTAGAGACAATATTGTTTTAGATATTAATGTTCTTCTTCGAAAAATGGGTTAAAAGAGTATTGATCTCACAAATTGGATGCATAAAGATCGAAGATATCAACTATCAATTAATCCAATTTTTGAGTATTTATTATATCATGACCTAAAATCAAATTTGTCTTCATGAACTTTATGGGGGCATCTATATGAGATATGACAGCATGACATGGGTATGTAAATACATATCTTATTATATACATTTTCTTTAAATTTGATTTTATTTTAAAGAAAATATTGTTATATCAATAATGCATAGTCAATAGCTTAAAATCTACCACGTATACCCATTATATGATTCTTGGATCTTCCTCCACTGATAAAACTTGTATTGTTTCAAAAAGGATATACTCTATTTTTATGAACAAAAATTGAGCACCAATAACAAATTTAGAATAGTTTTATATGCCTCAAATTGAGACACTAAATTTATAATAAAGTTGACTTTTTTTTTGTGTTTATAATTAACTACTTAAATTTCAAAACAGATAAAAGATAACTGAAAACCAGAAAAAGTACTTTACTGGTGTTTCTGTCAACCATCCCGAACAGAAGCTAAAATATACTCCTAAATCAAGTTTCAATTTTTATACATCTTATTATTTGTCTTTCCGTGCTTCTTTTTTTTTTTTCCTTTAATTAAAACCCCATTATTAGCAAAACTTCAGACTTTGTTCTAAATAAAATGTGCCATTCAAAATCAGCATCCAAGTTTACACAAAATATCATATCAGGCGAAAGGTAACCCAAGAATTGTTATTGGCGACTCAAGCATTAGTAGCACTTTTTTTTTCCCCCTCAACTAGTATCAATTCAGTACTGATTTTTACTTATAGAGTACCACTTCTTATTTATCCATACTTGCCTTATAATATCAGGCGGTTTGATAAGATTGCCTAGTTTATATGTCTCTAAATGGTTTCAGAAGTCATAAGAATTAAATTAACAATCTATCCATACGCGTATTGTCTAAGTAAACTATATCAGTTTAGGTAATTGGATTTACAATTATGTTGGTGATTAAGTGTCAACATATATGGCTTCCCTAAACATTTCCAACTCAAAATAGCTTAAACAATTATTAAGGATATGCTTAATTAAGTTGCGCAGGTCAAAAAAGTTCCATCTCACGTCATAACAGTTGACATAGATGCTATTAGTCGCATACAACACTAACAACAGTCCATATTTCTCCTTCAAGGACACCCTTAATGACTTCATTTCTTTATTAACATTATTACTTATTTTTTATTTAGTGGTGATGTATTACATTAAGATTAACATTAAGATTAAGAAGAATACAAAATATAAAAAAGGCTGTAGGTCTAACGTCTATGAATTTGTTTAGATTCTGTGTTTAAAATGTTCAAAGTACTTGTCACAATCATCTAAAAAAAAAAAAAAAAAAAAGTACTTGTCACAATCACAATAATTTATTTTGATAAATGGTTAAATTGAAAGGAATAAAAAATAGGTTAATTTCAGTGAGGTATACCGAGGTATGACCAAAATACAGAAATGTATACTGACGTTTGAATAATTACATTGAGGTATACCAATTTTGGAAAGCTTACTGCAAATTCACAAATCCGGTGAACGGAGCACATGAAATGACAATAATACCCTGAAAGAGGGTTGGACATATCCTTCATAAAATGCTAAGATATAGACTAAAAAAAAAAATTAGTAAAATACAATTAATTTATAACAAACAAAATTAGTAGAATGTAATCACCACAATTTTCAAAAGAAAAAAAAAAAAAAGCTAGCCCTAAATTTATATTTTGATATAATGGTTTCAATAAGGTATACTGAGGGTAATATTGTTATAAAATTGTTATGTTGCGTTGGATTTTCACCGGAGTATATATACCTCAATGTAATTTCTCAAATGTCAGTATACCTATGTGTATTTTGGCCAAACTTCAGTATAACTCACTGAAATTTACCAAAAAAAAAAAAAAAAAAAGTTCTTATACAACTCCGGCGATTTAATTACACTACTACGTATTAGCAAACAAATGAGATCTGTTTAGGTGTCCTTAATAAAGTAAATTTATTTTTTTTATTGTCAAATTTAAATTGTCCACTTCTAATATTAGTTAATAAGGACACCTATAGATGCTTCGTTAAAAATAATTAACCATTTACCTTAACGGTAACATGCATCATACTTGGTTTGCTGGCTGCCTTTTTCTCTTACAAAGAGGCATTGCATTGCTACTATCTCTGATTTCTATCCTTCCTTTTCACCCCAATAGGAAATGAAACATCTGAGTTATGTTTTTTTTTTTTCTATTTTTTCTTTTTTTAAGGTTGGCTTCATCAAGCCTAATAATTTTTCTTGGGTCAATTAGGTGGTTTGGGCTGCCCTCTTTAGACCCTCAACTTATTTAGATTGAGCTGAATCTGTTACCCCTGCTTCCAAGTTTACAAGGTGGCCCAAGGCATGATTTGCTAGCTCTTGCATACGCTCAAATCCGAGATAAGAATAATATATAAGTGGATTATATTTCACCTAACTATTAACATAAACACGATCAATATGGTATGACATAATATGCCTCAAACATATAAAAAGCGTTGAAGTTTCTAATAAAAGTATAATCATAAAATCATTTTATTTACACAATAATAATCATGATGTAAGAATAATCATACAATATTTCACAATTCATATATACCTAAAATTAGTGTTAGAAGGCCACACCTTTTAAATTATTATAAGATTGTAAAACCAAATGCAAATGGGCATATGTAAGAAAGGAAACTAACATACCATCAAAGTATGGTAATCAGCCAATATATTGTTCACAATTTCATGACATACAAGAATCAAATGTTCTTATAAGTGGACATTATAAAAGTTTGCAATTATGCATGAATCTTAACATATAATTTACAGGCAACATTTTTTATTTTTTTTTTGTTTTTGTTTTTTTTTGTTTTGATGGCATGCAAAGAATGAAGCATCTATATATATAAGATTAACAAGCAAGTTACAAAGTTGACTTGCAAATAAATAGCATATATACTCTATGA
Source organism: Mesembryanthemum crystallinum (assembly GCA_030267885.1). NCBI lineage: Eukaryota > Viridiplantae > Streptophyta > Magnoliopsida > Caryophyllales > Aizoaceae > Mesembryanthemum > Mesembryanthemum crystallinum. Next base: position 13,663 of record BSSO01002297.1, on the reverse strand, counting down.
AACAAGGTCCAAAGTGTTAGGTTGACATATATTTTCAAACAAGGAGGACTAATATAGAAGATGATGATGTCAAATTAAAGGGTACTTTGACCTTTGATGTACTTATACATAAATAAATTTCCTACCCCTTTAGCTTTGATAGTGACCTCCAATGCCCTTATAATAGGCCATGCAAAATCAAAACTTTCACCAAAGAAAATTGGAACCATGTTATTCGGACTAAAGTCAACAAGAATTTTTGACAATATATAAAAAGCATATATTAGTAATATATTAAGTATTACATAACTTGATACTCAGATTATATTTGCAAAGTTCCAAGCTAGTGTTTTACCTGCTGCAAATTAAAGATGGGGCCATGAAATGATATTGATGTGTACGCCCTAACCAAAATTAAAGATTCAAAGAGTGGTGGTTGTGTTTGTGTTTGTGTAGTGTGGTGTTAAAAGAGTATCTTCTCTTAACCGCTCCATCTTTGTGTGTTGCACTACTTGCACCGCCCTACTTGGCTTATTTTGGATCTCTCTCTCTCTCTCTCTCTCTCTGTTAAATCTTTCTGTAGGGGGGAGGAGAGATAACCATGCAAGTTTTTTCATTATTTAATTGTTTTTCAGTAAGATATTTTAAGTTTTTGTTTTAATGAGGAGATGTTAAATACAATACAATACATTTCGAATTCATATATGCCCAATATATAATATTTTGTCGGCTAACTTAATTGACCTTGGTAGCAACCCATAATTTCAAGTACAATCCGTTTACTGATTTATTAAGGTTATTGCATTTTTAACGTAAATTATCAAATGAAATATTTCAAAGGAGTCCAGGAGAAACACTTCATACATATATAATGTAGTAATTTGCCTGTTACCCTTTATTATTGTTTGAGCATTATAATGTGTGATATATAGGATACATAAATAATTGACATTTGAACAACATTTCTCGTTTCTAATATATGTGTGGAAACATTTCGATTAACACCAGATATTAATTCTATATTTATATGCTAGTTGTAATCAAGATGCAGTGCAGCATCTAACGCCAGTTAGGATAAGCGCAAGGATTACGCAAAAGGAGCGGGCGGTGAGGGTCAAAGTAGAATCCTACTTTGTTTATGGGTGTTTGAAGCTTTGTCCTTTATGGTGGTTTTCTTTTATAAATTTCCGTATTCTATGGGTGTATGTTTTGCAATTAGGTGTTTTCTAATGGGCGTTATTCTTGAATTATAGCGCTTTTTAATTTTTATTAAAACTGACTTATAATTATAGGGGGGAAAAAAGACACCTCTAAGCAAGTATGTAGCATTTTTGTATCCAAAAAAAAAAATAAAAAAATTGAGGATATTTAAGCTAGCGAATCAACATGAAAATTCTTCAAGGCTGAATAGATCATAATCACATGGGTCAACAAATTTAACCCGTTTAATAGAAAAGTTAGATAAAATACCTACAATCATATATATAGGCCCTTCAACTTATTGGTCACTATAATAGTTTATATTTTTATTAGGAGAAAGAAGATTAGAAGGTTCATTCTCGAAGTCGATTCATATACTATATCTTTATTTTCATGTGAAATGACATTCAAACTTGTTAGATCAAGAAAAAACTCTTAACAACATAACATAACCATCTCAAATGACATCCAATTTGTTCTTTCACAAACCCCATCAAAATGTCACTTGAAATTGCCAACTCGATCTTCTTTCAAAAAAAAAAAAAACCACAGATCTACGAAGTATATATAGCAGTCCCTGTAACATTAATATACCAACAATATTAAGTACCTTTAATTAAAGCAGGATTCATAAATAATTTCTTTACAAAAGTGCTTATAACAAGAGTTGATTGTTACAGAAATTTATTCCTATTGGACTTAAAATAAAGGAATAATTTGACTGTTTGGTTCCCAGCCAAATTCTAGTAAATTAACGCATCACTCTTTCCTTTATAGATCATGCTACAAATTCTATCAGTTGTATATACAGAGACCACCAAACCATACAGCCCCTACTCTGGCTTTGAGATCAAACGAACCCTTACCTTGACAAATCGATCACCGTGTCCTTGTGGACATGACATTCTGCACAAACGGGACAGTCTCATAATATAGCTCCAAAGACGGTATCAGCAGTAATCAGATCACCTTTTGTCTAACTCGGAACGCTAATGACAACTTTTTGAAGTATAGTATTCTATAGTATATCTTATACCTGTAAAGGGAAACTTACACTGTTTTTTGAGACAGCACCCCCCATTTTTCTGATCATTCTCTGAATGCCAGCTAGTATACGAAGTTTCACCCAAAAGAATAATATATGATGTCATGCCAAAAACTATTAACAGTTCATTATAGCCGAAGCAAAATGAAGCATATTATTAGCCTCCATGTCTCAAGGGATCACTGGCCAGCTAATAGGAAACCAAACCCGCCAAAGTGCGCAGGTTACCTCAAGTGTACGAATCATTTGACATTCATTGCTGCAGCCATACCCCTCAGCTTCTGAGAGATCTCTGAAAATGACAGTCTTCCTGCTGGATCGGGTGCCCAACAACTCTCCATCAAAGATTTCCATTCAGGATCACACCACGTTGGAATCTGGGGACGCAATGTGTTGTTTACAATGCCACCTAAAATCAAGATGCAAGCAGATTCAACAAATATGTTATAACATGGTTTTAGAATCGTACTATTGACTATTTATTGAAGAAATTTGCAGACAAATCCAACAAGGTTCTCAATTTCTATCAAGGGCATTATCACACATTCACATGCATGTTCCTTTGGTGGCATTAGTAAACTTAACTAATAATGAAACTCCTGTCTCGATAAAACCAGCAACCAAGGAAACAGACTCCAACTTAGCTATGGGCCACAGGAATTAAAAGTTGTAATCATTAACAAACCACAGAGACAGCATGTTTCAACATAAATTAAGGACGGACAATCCCACTTCCTACTTCATGTTTGGTGACATCTGCCAAACGCCTTGCCCTATATTGTCCAAAGAGAAGAAGATAACTGTATTATAGCTGGGGGGATCAGTAGTCATCCAAAGTACAATTGAGTGATACACTTCGAAAAAGCAGGACTGCAGTAGCAGCAAAGTCACTGCCTGCAAGGAAATATATTTTTAATCCCAGAGATATTTGTTAATCTTAAATTTCTCTATATTGTCCTTCCTGATCAGCTGAGCACTTGAAAGATCTTTGATAAAGAGGCAGGAAGAGTGGAACAAACTGGCAGAATGAGAAAAACAGAGGAGACTGTCATAACCCCACCATTTCTAAGGAATTTTAACGAGTGAGACAAAATTGATTATTAGATCCTCCATCACATTGATATCATCCTCAACTCTTATCCAACTAGCTAATCTTGCAGCCCATTCCCTAGAGAAAACTTTCCATGCTAGCTCCAGTGAATCAGGAGGCATAAGTCTTGACTCTTGACTTTTAGGCAGTGGTGATAATTTCTGACAGAACAACCAAGGAAGAATACCCCCTTAACTATCAGGATAGGACTCGATGCAATGACCACTTCCCTTTAACTACCAGTTATCTTAACTTCACAAGAACAAGCACAATCAACTTTATAAATGAAACTTGCAAATTTCACAAGGAAATCATTAAAAACAAAAAAAAACACAGAGGTTGTAAATCATTTCCCAAAAAAGAAATTCTTCAGATGGCGAACTTGTATGGTAAAGCATCTGTAGCTTTAACAAAAAGTACCTACCTATTATAGAAGCACAGTGCATATCCGAATAAGGTTCCTCACCGGTGAGCAATTCCCACATTACAATCCCAAAGGAGTAAACATCAATCTGCAACACAGACATGCATGATAAAGTAAATTACGCAGAGAGCTACTGATAGGATGTAGGAAGCATGGAATATATTACAACGCTCACCTTCTCTGTCACCATGTTGCTCTTTCCACTAAGTAGCTCAGGGGCCATCCAGGGTAAAGTTCCACGAACACCACCTGACACCAAAGTATGTCGCTTCACCTTTGACAATCCCAGATCACCAATCTAGGAGGACATGAAACAACAAGGCGACATGAAATAACCAGACCATATTAAATTCTTTATGTCTTAAAAAAAGATGAACAAAACTAAGCATAAGAACAAGTCAGCAGCAGCAACAACAATCCGCCAACTGACATAACCAGCCACAAAATAAGTTCGGTGGCCAACCCCAAAGCAGTAGCTTGATTCTCTAAAGGAAATGCGCCATCACATACCAAAAATGAGACAATTCTTCTTGATCTTTCATCTACTCCAAATAGACTCCAAACTTGCTATTGGATCTTCAAACACCAAATTATCTGTATAATACAATTTCTATGCCCTACTTTTGGATGATTAAATTACTCATCCATGACCTCAATCACATTAAGTACATATAATTATTTCTTGACATGGAACTCACCTCTCTACCAACTAGACTAGGTCTATGTTGGGCATGCAAGCAAGATGCAAAAGTTACAACCTCACCACTTCCACACACACACACCCCCCCCCCCCAACCAAAAAAACAAAACAAAACAAAACAAAACGCACACACACAACAGGGGGGAGAGAGAGAGAGAGAGGCAAAACTGCTGAATAGTTGACTGTACTCTATATTAGACAGAAGCAGCGAGTCTACAATTTACTAAAAGATGTAAAGGAATTGACAAACAAGCATTTAGGACAAGGATTGTCTGACAAAAATCAAGACAAAAATTACAAAAACTCAGTTAAAATGCTGCCTACAAGTTCCATAAGCAAAACCTAATTGAAGAAGACAACTTTACTCTGAATTAAGATTGTTGTAAAGTCTTGGCTCCTAAGAATTATGCTCTCACCATAAACACACGACGCAATAATTGCACCAATTCAAATAGCTGTTAGTTCTATACAAAAGCTGTGTAATTTTGCAGCATCATAATTTCTTTGTTTCATCATGCCAGTGTGTTGAGCATGTAAGATGACATCTGAAAAACACACTATACAGTATTGAACTTATTCTTGCAATCACCTATATAGCATGTCGTCACATAAAATTATCACAAAGAGAAGGAAAACAAATTCAAGTACAATGACGAGTTCAATCAACTTTCCAAAATTCTCATGTCAGTGTTACCAAACAACTATAGAAGAAAAACTGTCCAGCAACACACAGGATAAGTATGAATTTCACATTATAAACTGAATAGAAGAACAATAATTTCACAAAACCTCATACCTTACACACAGGTCTATGAGGATCTCTCATGTTCACCAGCAGATTTTCACATTTCAAGTCAAAATGAACTATGTTCTTCCCATGCAAATACTCCATCCCGAAAGCCGCATCCATTGCTATCATGAGTCTCTTACGGCGATCAATTGTTCTGCTCAAAAGGTTTTGTAATAAGCAAAATAGTCCATCACTTTACACAGATACTAGAATCAAATCACTAGCATTCCTCCTCCCAACTCCAGAACGGGAGTCTAAAGATCATCTCTACTACATAACAACCAGCTCAACTAAAAGCTACAAAACAGTTGACGCTGGTTTATAATTACCTGTCCTTCTTTCGCAAGTACTGTTTCAATGATCCATTAACCATGAATTCAGTAACTGTGGCCAATGAGCCATCAGGGCCATCACGTACAATGCCATAGAAAGAAACGACATTTGGATGATGCAATGAGCTCAATATGAGAGCCTCCTTCCAGAAGTCCGCAATCTATAAAGTCATGGTTACATGTCAGATTTGTCATATAAGAACAGAAGAGAGTCACAACACACTAGACCTACTAAAAGCTGCTTTGAAATTAAAGATACTCTGAGATGTTGTCACCTATGTTGCTCGGACTAGGCTACAACCGTTGGGCATGGGTACATATCCAGCAAATTCGGTCACCTTATGAGAACTTTTGAGAGTTTTTGCCTAAAATGTAGTGTCTAAGATCTAATACAACCCTCTGTTTCACAATATAGAGCCTATTTACTTTTTTAGTCTTCAAAGCCCAACTTTAACCGTTAATATGATATATTAACAAAAACTATAGAAATAACCTTAAAAGGGTATTTTAGACATGAATATGGTGATATTGTTTTTGTTGTGAATCAATCAATTTTCTAAAGTTTTTGGTGAAATTGGCAAAGTTTGAAAAATAGTAAATGTCCTATATTGTGACATACATGGAGTAACTATGTTTTTTTCATATTTATTTTAGGGGTACTTTATTCGGATAGTAAATCTAAGAATATAAACTTCGTTATAAATGGAAAAGTAGTGTTTTAATTATTCTAGGATGATAGGAACTGATTCGTGATTTGCAATCACCTTCATCAGCAATTGTGGAGTCGTTCATGAAGCAACTTGTACCTCAAGCAAAACACATCATCCAACACCACTACCACCACCAACCAGAAACCAAAACCACAGCAGTGTTGACATATTTCTAGAGATTCCAAAACTGCACCAGTACTGAACTTGACAAAACAGTCCTTCTGCACCCACATTTAAATAATTCAATTCATTTATAGGCCCATCCACAGGTAATTTCCTTATGGCTACCTCCTATTCGCGTGAGTTCTACAGTTTCAATTATCTTTCTACACACTTTTTGGGTTTATTTATGGACCTCCTTTCTTGATTTATTACCCACTCAGTTTTGAGTTAAAAGATGAGATGTATGATCAAATAGTAAATGAATTCCATAAAGCCAAGCATAAACGACAATGTTGACAACTTGAAGAAGAGGATGCTCGGTGAAAGAGAAGGTTTAGGGAGAAACAAGAGAAAGCAAGACTCGCAGCAGCAATGGTGGTGCGACTGGGTAACAACACATCCTACCCCACAAAAAAAGGANACATAATAGGCTCTTCAAAAGACTCCGACCGAGGATTCTTCCCAAGGAAACACCCATATATGTGAGGCAACTTGACAGTTGACATCCTACTAAAGTGGCAAACAACTCCAAAATACTATCCTCCTAATTAACCCTCGCCAAACTACACCTAGTTGACATCCTAATTCATCCTTGATATAGCCTTGACTGAGCAACAATAAGCACCTTATAAAACCATCAACAATCAACATCAGCACAAAGAAAAAACATAATCTCATATACAAACTGCAGGAGAGAAACAACTACCTTTCTTCCTCCTCTTTCCCTCCTCCCTCTACTACAGTGTAAAGAGAAAAGGAGATACAGGAACATTTGGAAAGCACCCCCAAAACCAATTAAACCATCTCGCTCGAACCTTTGTCCAGAACCCTATCCAAAATTCCAAATGCACTCTCATTATTCATTAGCCTCAAGTCCAACTTGTTAACTTCCCTCTGAAACCCAGATCACCTAGCATCATCAACAACCTCATTAGCTACTAGAGCAACGTCCAGATTCTGGTGCTCCCGCATAGAAGCACTCTGCAACAATAAGATAGTCTCACACAAGACTGCCCCTAGTCTAAAGAACAAGACCTTAGTCACAATCTTTAGACACTAGTAATCAAACTATTGGGTCAGAAAGCACTAACTTTTATCTACCTTTCTTTTTTGGGAATAAGAGTAATAAACTTAGATTTAATACTTTTACACAGTACCCTGTGGCATGAAACTCCATAAAAACCTTCAAGAGATCTTCACACACCACAACACAACATATTCTGAGAAAAGGTTATACAGAAACAATCAGGACATAGAGCCTTCTCCCCATCCATCCCAAAAACAACTCTCCTAATCACACCCATCTCAAAAAATCTCTCCAACCACTCTCTACCACCTAAAATGACCTGAGTTAGGCATCCAATCCAAGCCCTCAATTATAGGCCTCTTCGTCGCCTCCTATGCAAAAGAATATTATGAAACTCAGTGATCTCATTACAAATACCTATCCTTTACGAAGAATATCTCTTTTCCCCTCATCTCTAACTATCTCATATAATTCCTTTTCCTCCTACCATTCACAGCACCTCCATCCTACAACATTGCACATCGACTCCATTAATAATTATCCTTAATGGTCATCATACCCTTGACAATGGAGATATAGCAGTAATGTGTTTAGTAAAAAGAAACTTCTCATCAAGGAGACAAACATAGACAGAAGTTAAGAGGATCTCTTGTCCTCTTCTTGTATTCTTTTGTTCTTTTTAATACAATTACTTTCTTATCTTCAAAACAACAAACGCAAACAGGAAGTGAAGCTCTGTATAATTACACTTTTCCACCCCTAAAAATCATCAAACTGATCAAATATATTATCAGGGCAAAGTCTCTATACGTTAATACTTAACAATGTATTTATCTTCAATTAGCCAACGAGTGTTTAGCTCAACGGGAACAAGATGATCACACTGCCTTCCAAGTGGGAGATCTTGGTTTCAACTCTAGGACTCCACACTCCATGTACTGAGGGCGTATAGGTCGCAAATTGGGCTATGGCTCAGTCCGGTTTCATGCGAGAAGGAAGGGGTTTATACTTTATATGATGTATTGGTCCTACGTGGAGTTCCTTGCCCTACTTGAAAACAAATGACTTCTCAAATCGGCATGATTTTGTCTGCTCTGTCAAAACATACACGATTTGGCCTAGCATCGGAAAACCTACGCAACTCATCATAAGATTCTTGTATCTGCTAAAATGTGCACAAATATCATCCACACAAGAGGGGATACATTGCAATCATCAAGGAGAAGGTAGAGATTGATATCTGCACAACATTGTCGATCAAACAAAAGTGGCAAGAAAAGGAAAAAAAAGCACCATACCAGGCGCTCTCTTTCAGATGGTCGTCCAGCAAAGCAACTGGCTTTGATTCTCTTTATTGCTACATCAGAACCTTTCCACTTCCCATGGTAAACGGAACCATAGGTACCAGCACCAAGTTCTCGAATCTCCTCAAGATCATCATTTCTTATGGTCTGAAATATAAGTGCATGAATTTAATGCTGGTCACAAGGAAAGACTCCACAGAAAATAAGCACCAGTCATGAAAGGTTCCACAAAATATAATTGTTTGCCACTCTTACTGTAACCCACTACCCTCCGACCAAAAGAAAATCAGAGAAAGAAAGCATAAAGAAGAAAGAGAATGGAAGGGAAAGGTTACAACAACAAAGAACCTGAAGTCCTCGAGCAATGGCTTCTTCCTCAGCCCTTGTGGGCTCAATCTTAGAGGGATCAGAAACTTCATTTTCAGATCCACACTCTGAAATACCATCAAGGTCCTATCACATAATTCAGAATTTCATCAAGAAAGATCAAGAGTTGAATAAAGTTCCACAGAGAAGACAATTAAATGAGAGAAAAAAATCAGCAGCCTCATACTGACCGGTGATTCTGTTTCATCAACCTTTGGTGATGTGCCATGCAAGACAACAGCATCAACATCTTCTTGAGCTCTAGCTTTTACCACTTCAGCACTTTGCAATTTCGCTCTCTTGGCAGAAGCAATCAATTCAGGCAAGAATGTCAAGTCTGCCTCTTCTTCTTGAGGACAAGTATTGATTTCTCCCTGTTGAGTCCCATTCTTGAATCCATCGGCGGGCTTATTGCCGTTGGAATTAATTGCGTTAAGTGATGCTACAGTGGAAATCTTCTTTGCATTATTGTTCTGCTCGGGAGGATGGAAACTGTCTACATTCAATTGTCCAGCTCCTCTTGAATGAGTTGATTCACTTACTTTAAAAGGAACGCCTCTTTCATCCAATCTGACTTCAAAGTTACTAGTGTCGTCTCTTTGTACTGCACTGTAACCCCTGACACTCGACGAGGGCAAATTATCATTCACAATTACAGACGTTAACTCTGATGCCCTCAGAGAATCCTGAGGAGGGGGAATGTTCAGCTTAGGTTGATTTCTTAAAGGGTCTTGAGCATATTTCTGCTGGATTTCCTGAAAAGGAGCACCAGTACTGAACTTTGAAAATGGGCTGCACGGATATTCTGGAGTACCTGACCCATCAACTCCCAACCTCCTGTGTGGGGATTCAACCCAAGGACTTTGATCAGCTCCAACAAAGAATCTCGGACTGCCTTCAATAGTGCTCCTGGGAACTACTCCGCTAGGCGTAACATTTCTTGGCTGAAGATTAGATGAGTCGTACGCTGGAGGTACACGCACTGGTGGCGGGACATTTCTCCACATGGCCTGTGCAGATGGTTGGCCGTGTAATACCTGATGAGGAATATCTGCTCCATAAGAATATGGCAAGTTCGCAGTGCGAACACCTCGTTCCTCCAAAGGAATATGAACATGTGGACCAGCAGCCACGGCTTGGCCACGAAATACTTCACCTCCCAATTCAACACCAGCCCTGATGTGGCGGGGCTCTTCATGATGGGCAAAAGTTGTTGGCACTACGTGCCCATCTGGCACATTGCTCGGGCCTATAGGAATAGTTGTACCAGTACCATCTAAGGTGTATTGATCGCCAATCCTTCCAACTACTCCAGAGATGTGTGTTCTGGGTTCATCCGTCCGAAGCTGATTTTGTAAGATCCATCCTCTCTCTGAAGTCTGAACATCATTGTAAAGTGGCCGAGGATCAACCTGCTCTTTATTGTAGTTGCCATGATGCAATTTTGAGTCTGCACTCAACATACTCACTTCATTGTTGGGATAGCATTCAACACATGAACTTGAAACCTGAGGGAGTCCATTCCCAATGGTGGACTGTTCTAATTGAGACTGGTCTTCAGGTTTCCAATGAAAGTCCGAAGTAGATGGATTCCTATGGAAATTCATCTTGCAATGCCCACACACACTTGGGCTATCGACAACATTGGGACCATTAAGTATGTTGCCAGGAAATCCACCCCTATCACCAGGCACACCTCCAGCTGGCAGCCATACCATCTTATCAGAATACTGCTGTTGGTGGTCAAACGGAACTCGACTGGTCACTTGCTGATGAATAGATTCCTCAGGCATCCTATCAGGTAGTTCTTGAAATGGCACACGATAACGAGCAGACGAAGGGGATGAAGGAAACTCTGTAAATGTGCGTGTATCTTGAGGTCCAGCACATCTTGGCGAATAGTATGCAGGACTCCATGGAGCTTCCTCATTATACCGTTGTGCAACAGGTGCCGCATGTTGGCCTGATCCCATACTAGGAACTGCAAGCTGCCGCAAGTTGTACTGTGGCATAGCCATTTCGAAGTTTCTCTGACTGTGGACACTTCCTTCGAGGTTCATTGAATTAAAGAACTGGTCAGCAAAATGAACTTCATCAACTGGAGTCATTATGGGAGAATCATTAAGCTGTTGCCTCCTATACTCCGGGGATTCATTAAGGCTATTCAAAGCATCCACATACCTTCTCTCTGTATCCCTTTCATCCCCATCCATATAGTGAGGCGACATGTCTTGATCAGGATGAGAAAACAAGAAAATCCTAAGTCTTGTGAATCCATCCCCTGACCCCAACTTATCATACTCCTCCATCATGTTAGTCACATCATCATCATTAACAACCGATACAAGGGCATCAAGATCCTCATCAGGCTGCTGATACTTCAAAATGGCAGCCGCATCATAAAGCTCCCGCATTCGACCCATCAATTCCTCGTAACCAATACCTCGTGGCACACTCAAAATCCGCGTCTCTCCCCCAACATACCTAAGCTTCCCATCCTGCGGGCGAGGCAAAATACTACCTCCAAAACTACACAAGAACTTCACACGAGGAGTCTCATCACCACCCGAATTCGCTATGTTACTACTACTATTACTATTACTATTATTATCCATTGCAATAAAATCAGCCTGATGTAGGAGCTGATCGTAATTGTAATCAATTGGCGATTCCTCCGAACACTCAATCCCTTTATTACACATGAGTGTCATTCACACCCGGCTTTTCATCATCATCATCAACAACAATAACAACAACAACCTCAAAACCTCGCCTATTCGACTTAAAATTACTTAAACCTCACAAGCATTTGTAAATAAACACCAAAACCACAAAAACTGAAACTCGAAATCGAAAACCAGCTCAAATTCAACAATTCTTGCGCCGAAATGACCTAAATTAAGAACAGCGAGCGAGAGTACCTGCGAAAAAAGCCGAAATTCGAGCAAAAAAGAAAAAACCTTGATAGAATACGCCACCACCGGAAACTTGAAATTTGAATCAATATCAGACGCTCAATCCATGAAATTCGAGAGGAGAGAGAAAGACGATGATAATGATGATGGTGATGGTGAAGATGAAGATGGTGATGAAGATGAGGCAATGGTGACGACGATGATTGAGGAGAGAGAAAGAGAGGGTGAGGGTGAGGGTGAGGGTGAGGGTGGGCGGGGGACGAGGACCGCCATTGCTCGTCGCCTTGTCGTGGTGTTTTGGAAGGAACCAGAATAAAAGATGCGATACCTTGATGCCTGCCAGGTAGTCACACACGTGGCGCTACCTGGTTACTGGGAGCCTTCCAGCATTTATTTTATCATTACCTGTCTCTTTTTTTTTCTTGAAATGCTTAATCACTCGCCTTTTTAGCGCGTTTAGTTCACGTCCTGGGATTTGGCTTCGCCTGTGCGATTTGATGGCGCGTGGTTTGTCTGTTTATGGCTTCCGTCACTCACCAGCCACACTTTTTTTTTTTTTTTTTTGGCTCCCGCAGTTATTTTTTGCGGCCATAACGTAACGGGACATTTTTCTAAATTTCTTTTTTTTTTTTCTTCTTTCTTTCTTGTCTTTTGGCAAAAGTTGAAATCAGGTATCACGATTATNTTTTTGAGGATTTATGAGAAATTTGATCAATTGGCTTTGTTTGACAAAATTAGATGTATCTCCAAATTTAAATGTAGCTGTTGATTCAAAAATCACAAAAATTTGTATGAGGTGGCCTCATACATGAAGCCTGGTACCTTGAAAAAGAAAAAGTAGTACCTGAAAAATGGTAGTACCACTTTTTCTTCTTCAAGATCCCAAGCCTCATGTATGAGGTCGCCTCACACAAGAATAATTGTTTAAAAATTATGTGGCAATTAAGAGAAAAGGTAATAAGCTGTAACTTTTACGCAAAAGCTAGCTGTCAAGTGAAAACTAGTATGGATAGCTTCCAATAGATTTAGCTATAGTTGTTGTTTCAAAACTTGTGTGGTAAATGAGAGGAAAATGAACAAGTTGTAATTTTTACTCAAAATCTAGTTCTTCATGCCAAACATTGCCAATATATGCATATATCGTCCATGTATGATGTATGATCAACCATAAGGAATCTGAGTTTTTCCCACAGTTGAAGACCAAAATTGCCATTAACGGGACATTTATCTTTTTTTTTTTTTCTTTTTTCTTCCTTCTCTTTTGGCAAAAGTTGAAATAAGGTACTCGTATCACGATTTATTCTTTTCAAAAACTTTTTTTTTTTTTTTTTTGAGGATTTATGAGAAATTTGATCACTTGGCTTCTACTCTAAAGCTAGCTCGCAAGTGAAAGCTATGGGTAGCTTCCTTTATATTTAGCTGTAATTGTTGTTTCAAAACTAATTGGTTTAGTTGAGAGAAAAAAATAATACTTTTTACTCAAAGCCTATCTGTTGGTACCAAACATTACCAATATATGCATATTTGTCCATGTATAATTAACCATATGAAATCTAAGCTTTTCCCACATATTAAGACCAAAATTGTCATTAAGGGCCTGTTCTTTTCAACTTATTGTG
>BSSO01002296.1:0-19793 GCA_030267885.1 Mesembryanthemum crystallinum | reverse complement strand
AGAAGGGGGTTTGGTGGTGGTGAGTTGCGATGTAAGTTGCGATGACGTCATCGCAACTACTAACGGAGTTAGCGTCCGTCAAAACCTGGACCACTGCTGTGACACTTTTGCAACGTTGGGATTATTCTCAAAATTACGTTGAATATGAATTGTTTTCATTTGACACCCAATAGGTAGGATTATTTATGTCAAATTTTCTTTTTTTTTTTTTTTTATATTTATCAATATCATCACACATTAACCTCCACAATAAAGCATACTATATCGAGTAGTACGGTATATTAGAAATTGCTAATTATGCAAGATTCACTCATCCCGCCATAGAGAGGTACTTACTTTTTCAGCTAATAAAGTAAGAGTTAGCTCGAGCATCCACATGTTAGCCTAATAAAAGTTGGATCTATTTTGGTGTGAGATGTGTATGGTTATTTGGTGTGAGGACCATCTTTGACAACAATTGGTCAACTAATTAATTGTGATATTAAATTTGGGATTTAAGATACAATTATGCGGTATTAATGTAAAGCAATTTAAAAGTTAGATTCATTTAATGTAACTCAAAAATTATGTTAGTGATTAATTAGTCGAGTAAGTTGATTGTTAATAATTTATATACTTCCATTTTATTATGCACACTTTTATTTGAATATTTTATGCAATATTTAGCATTTTATAGCAATAAAATCGACGTATATTAACATTAAATTAGGATTGCAACGCGTAGTCATATACTAAAAAAAATTTATTTTTGGTCATTGCATTAACCTTAAAGTTGGGCTCTTTTCGTGAAGAGATACAATATAGACTACCACTTAAAGTTCTATTAGTGTGAGGATGACATGTGAATATACATATATGATTCATTTGGTGAAGATTAGCTAATGTATGATAAATTATGCATAATTATGAAATAAATTATATTTATAACAACTAGTAACGCTTTAAAATTTTAATAATGATATGTGAGTTTACAGGTAAAGATGAAAAAAATGTCATGTAGACATACATTTACATAGTTTGCATAATATTTGTGCCTTCTTTTTGCGGCGATGCCACATAGACAACCACATATGATGCTTTTGATTTTGAAGATGACACATGAACATCAATATGTGACTTTTTTGGGTGAAATATTATTTTATGAACGGCGTACAATTGACTATTTACGAGCTCATGCCACTTAGTGTGATGTCGACACCCATTTGGGGTACTGATGACACATGCGTATCCACTTATCTTCCATGTTAATATTTAATCAACGAATAAATATGACATTAATTCAAAAACTTAAAATACAATCATGCAGTGCTCCTCTTAGAGAATCTAAGAGTTATATGTTTGAAATGTTAGATTTTCTAAATTTTGCATCTTTGACAATCTTATAATATATTGTGTTGACTTATCATCTATTTGTTTCATTTTTTTTGGGGTTTTTATTTCTTTTTGTTTTGAAAGTATGTATAAATGATTATATCGAGACATTATCCTATTTTTTTGTTAGTTTTAATACGAAAATTTTCCACGGTGCCCCCTGAACTTCGACGTAATAGACATGGCACCTTTTTTTTTTTTTTTTTTGAAGTGTGCATATGGTACCCCTGAACTTTCAACAAATTACCAGCGTGCCCACTTATTGTAACGGCGGCTTAACGCCGTTAATTTTAAAGACCATTATAACCATTATACCCTTGTATTTAGGAGAGAGATCTCCACCTCCATTTTCTCTCCCCCCTGCCCTCGACTCCCTTCCTCCTCTATTGTCTCGCTCCTCTCACTCCCTGCCCCCAGATTCCCTCCATTTTCTCTATCTCTTCCCACCACTAAAATCCTAATCTCCCAAAGCTACAATCTCTATTCCTCAACTCCTACTTGATGAAGGAGAGAGAAGCATTTATGATGAGCCAGATAGTATCCTCTTCATTACATCAATTGGCAAAGTATATGCAAATCTGTTGCTAGCATTTCAAAGGTAAAATGCCTACAAGATTTATTGGTTTTTTTTTAAAGAAAATTTGTTGTTGGGTAATCGATCAAATTGAGACCCATATCACGTAAAACAATTAACAGGAAAATCAAGAGATGGGCAAACAATCCTCTTATGTCTATCTCTCTCTATAGTATCTCCCAATAACTGCTTTAATTCACTATAAATATTGGCGACCAAGAACGCCAATAGGGAGAAAAACCCAGAAAACCCCATCACTCAAACTATTGTTGAGCTAATGTATGAATCTAAAATTCTACAATTTGATTCTAATCTTCATTTCTCTTCTATACATCTCATGTTTTCTCATATTCTTTCGCCTAATTAGAAAGAAAATGAAGTAGCAAAATTGATTTGGGTATAGTCCCGTTGGGAAATCAAGGTGTTGGGATGATGAAAGTGGGATAAAGAAGGAAGTGGGGGAGATTTTGAAAAGTGATAAAAAAATAGAGAAAATTGAAATTTTAGTGGGGAGATGATAGAGAATGGAGGAGGAGGAGGAGGAGGAGGAGGAGGAGGGAGGCATGCGGTGAAGAAGGGGACGAGAGGGAAGGGCGAGGAGAGAGAAAATGGAGAAGGAGGGGAGTTAAGGGCAGGAGTAGGGGAGAAGGGAAAATGGAGGAGTGGATGAATCATCCTAAATACAAGGGCATAATAATCTTTATAGCCTTAAAATTAATAGCGTTAAGCTGACGTTACAATCATAGGGCACGTTGGTAATTTGTTGAAAGTTTAGGAGTACTACATGCACATTTCAAAAAGAATGGGTATCACGTATATTACGTCAAAGTTCAGGGGCAACCCATGGAATTTTCATTTCTAGTATTGTTTTTAATTTCATTTAACTTTTTTATGCTATCAGTCCCGATCCTTGATCCTCTCAATGAGAGATTGAAGAAGGTATTTGTCCAGTGTACCTAATCCTTCTAGTGCAATGTTAGCTTCTACATCGTCACGAAAGATCGATTTCAAATTATGGCTTTGAAATGAAATTTGTAACATACAAAAAAGAATTTATCGGGATTTAATGTGAGACACATTAAAGGTTGAAGATATCTCAGTCCTTTCAGTTTCAATTGACTCTTTTTGTTTTCAAACAATAGTTACTCTCTAGCATATAACTTTGAAATTAGTATAGTGCAAGGACCACACCTTTCACTTTTGTTCAATTAAAGGACCTCATCTTTTTCTTTTGTTTTTTTTTTTTTTTTGTTTAATTGAATGACCTCTTCTTTCATTTGTTCAATTGGAGGACCTCGGTGAATGAATTTTTAAATCACATAAATAAATTAATAATGCATAGAATCATAAAATGGGTTAAAAAGGCTGCGAATTACTTAACTACCTCCATTACCCCATGCGATAAGATCGATCTACCCCCATTCTGTACACTGTTCAACCCACACAAATCCATTTTTTTTTTATTAAGTTAACCAGTCCCAGCACAAAGTAATTAAAAACCTTCAAGCAACAAATTAACAACATCAACAACTAAAATCGTCTAAAGAGTAAAATTTTCTAACTAAAACCGTCAACAACTAACAAAGCGTACCAATTAACTAATTTAGATTTCAACGAAATAATTAAAAAAAAAAAATTGAAAAAAACTTTCCAGAAATTGCTCCAAAATCTCGAACTATTGTAGCAGCTTGAAGGACCAATTGAAGCATCTAATAATGGCGCCAAGGTTTTTGGGAGAGTGGGTGCTTGAGGGTTTTTGGGAGGGTTAGCGTTATTTTGACAAAGGGAGGGGGGAGTGCACTGATCAATAGGTTGCTTAGGGAGGTTGATTTAGAGTAAGGGTAGATCGGTCTTATCGCGTGGGCTAACAGGGGTAGCTTAGTAAATTCGCAACCTTTTAACCCATTTTTTGATTTTGTGCATTTTTTTTTATTCATTTTTGTGATTTTAAAATTTATTCACCGCGGTCCTCCAATTAAACTAATGAAAGAAGTGCAAGAGGTCCTTTAATTGAGAGAAAAAAAGAAGAGGTCCTTTAATTGAGAGAAAAAAAAGAAGAGGTCTTTCAATTGAACAAAAGTGAAAGGTGAGGTCCTTACATTGTACTAATTTCCATATAACCTTCATAAATCTAGCATATCAGGTTTGCCATATGAATCCATTTAGGCTGCAATTTATTAACACAAGAAAACCTTAAAAGTACAACTTGTAACAATTAGAAAGTTGAGATGTAAATAGCTACATACCTTAAAAGTTGGGATAGAAAATGTTATAGACTCTACTTATTAAGGGTATAGTTATAAATCTGTAATTATATTGTTATAAATCTATACCATATAATTATGAATCTATAGTCGAAATCAATTTTTTTTTCATGAAATATAATTAATTTATTAAGAAAATAAAAAAAATTCAAAATTTCTTTTTTTGAATAAGTTATAAGTAGTCGTTCATGAATTTATAGTATACCGGTTATTATGAATCTGTAGTTATATTGTTATGAATCTACGGTATAGCGGTAATGAAAATATTTTTTATTGGGCGCGTGGCAGGTGGCTCTCCCAAAAAATTGCGCTCTTATATCATTCCTCATCATCCTTTTTCCACCATAATTTTTCCCCAGCACCACTTCTGACCTTCACTTGTGCCACTTTAATTTCCTCCATTACCCCCTATACTCCACACAAATGAGGCATTTAAAGTCTCAACTTCCAAATGCTAGAACATGAGGCGGCATCAAACAACCCACTATAACTCAACGCCAAACGCTGATTGATAGAGTGAAGACACATGAGTGGCATGTCGAGATACATCATGGGTACCCAGAAGATATAGCAGCAAGCAAATTAGTTTGCAGAGAGCTCAAGTCCAAATAAGCTCACTATTTTTTACCATCTTACCGCAGGTGCTGTAGTTGCATTGTTTAAACACCAAGACTAAATGCTACATCCATATATGTTATAATGGAGTTTTTCCATAACAAGGCCTCCACACTTTTTATCACCTCTCTCAAGATATCGGTAATCAGAAAGAGATCAATTGTCTTCAAGGATTTTTCTTTATCCCATTCTAATTATCAGTATGCCGATAGAGGTGATAAAAAATGAGAGCCAACGTAGCATTACTCCACTAGCAGGCTATGCCGAAGGAAGAATGATAATCACAGTATGAACTAACTGATATGATATGATATGATCTAAACTTGACTGAATAGTAATATGTGAAAGAAGAGGTAAGTTGCTCAAACTAAAATGAACTAATTTATCAAGGCAAAAAAGAACTAAACTGAAAACCGAATTACGAAGATGTAAGAACAAGGCCTTACTGGCCATCTCATGATCATTTTCCAAAGATGCATTTTCTCAACCCTGTAATTATATTACAATCCATTGTTCACTTGGTAATGCTTTGCGTAAGGTTTATGAACAACTGTTCATTAAAGCTCTGCATACACATGGATGGTCATAATTGAAATCCCATCAAAATCAAAATTACCAAATATAATTACAACCATATTTTTCACTGGTGAGGAAAAAAAATCCCCACAAAAGGGTTACTTAGCCAAGTGCTTCCAATCAACCTCCAATGATTTACGAGATTAAGACGAACAAAGATTTAAACACTAGTAGTCAAAGAATGTGGAAACAACTTAACACAAATTAATTGAATTCATATTCCTCTGCCCAAGTGTTTGCCTAATACACAATAAAGAAAAAAAGAAAAAAAATTGACAATAGAATGACCTCAATGCCGATACAACAATCTCAAAAAGCCACCATATTCAAACGAAAAAATGCAACCGCGAAAAGGATGAATAGAGAAAAAGAATCTCATCATGGATTTACACAAATTGACAACCGCAAACATATGCACAAACTACAAGAGTACAAACCTGAACCTTCAAATGCCATAGAAGACAAGAATCCAATATATAGAAATCTATCCAAAACGTTCAACAGCCTTCACATACAACAGCCTCCTCGCCGCGGGGGCCGGAGGTGCCAGTCCAGGGATGTCCCTTATGTCTTTGTTGTTTGGGTGCACAATCTGCAGGCATACCACATAAAATGAATTCTTCAATATATATCAATCCAATGTGCGCAGCACGAGGGAAACGAAGCAATGCAATCAGCATTTATTTTACTCTAAGCAGAGGGGAGTACATGGCATTTACTAAACCACAGACCATTGGATAAGTGCATTAAATCGATAGGGTTTAGACACATTATTGTGTACTGTTGACATTTCTTCCTCAACCCCACTTATTTTCCTCTAGCAGATAGCTTTTCTTCCTCACAGAGAATGCAAGGCAAGGAACCTAGTGGCAGTTCAGCATATTTGGAATCAATTCAATAGTCTTGGGTATGAGTGAATGAATTAACTCCCAGTAATTCTCTTACTTTTAACAAGCCAACACCAAGATCTGTACTTTAGATGTTACGCCTTCCCCAAGCAGTGTAACTTATACATATAGAGACATATGTACTGAATATTCAGAATTTGGATATGCATCAAATTGATCAAGAGTTGTAGACATTATTCTTTACCATATCCTCTTGAAGGGGAATTATTATTCATAATTTGATCTAGGGTTTAAAGATGGATTCTGTCATTTTCTTCTAGAAAAAGGATCACATATGCTCCGAATGTTTATTTACTTATCCACCATGCCTGGTTTTGCTGCTAATATTGTTGTTTTTCCTTTATGTCCTTTTTAATTCTGGGTGGAGAGGACAGAGGTGCTGAAGGTACAGGCAAAAGATTTTAGAGATAATTAGAAACAAAAGAAGTATAATTTCCTAAAGTCCCTACCATGGTTATTGAACAAATTTGGCATGCATTCTATAGAAAGTAAGTGTATCCTGTTGGTTCATCAATCAATTTTACTAAAAGCATGGATAACCCACATAAATTAGGCGATAACAAGAAAATACTAAGAGTTGAAGGGTACCTTCACAACAATAATGGCTATGACACCACAGACAATAAGAAAGAGAAACATCATGATGCATTTGTCAGTGGCAACCTGCAACGAATACAGTGCTTACATTAGCAATGATGACAGAAACATAAACATCTAAGTCAGTTTACTGCAGTCCATAATAACAGACCTGCCGACCAATCTCCTTCACCAGCTGAGAGGCCTTCTTAAGTGAAAATTGAATTGTATCCAAATCATTAACAACGCGGCCCATTTGCTCAGTCTGCAATGAAAATACATGCCCATTGGATTAATTTCTGTCAGAAAGGGGAAGGAAAGAAACAGCAGCAAAAGTCACTTACTTGGCCTTTTAGATTAGCTGCAGTTTGAGTTCCCACTTCAAGTGTTTGTGCGACAACCTAAACAATCAAACTTTAGTCAAGGACTCAGGGTCGTGGGGCACTAGTAGAAGAAGCAAAGAGTTGGTCACAGTAAAATATGTTACCTGTTTAGACCGTTCAATGGCTTGATCAGTCTCATCCATTGTCTTGTGGCCAGCATGAACAAGCTCTTGATTTGTCATTGCTAATAGAGAAGAAACATCCAGAGATCAGAAAGGGGACATATGCAGTAGTGACAAACTAATAAATGTCATGAACACAATATCCTCAGACACCAAGAAAACCTAAATAACATATTGATAGTCGAGTTAAAACTGTCACAGTGCATGAAAATTCCGCCCAGTGTATGAGGCTCCCGCCACAATAGGATCCAGTGAAAGGATCAAATCTACGCTTTCACGGAGAGGATGTGGCCTTATCGCGATGCAGTAACTATACTATTGCCCCATGATTGACCCTCTAAACAAATCTATATTTTGAAACTCCATACTAATGGAAAAGACGAGAAAGTCTCTTCAATAGAAGTCTAGAATTACTTAGAAACAGTAGAAACTACAGAAAGTTAGATATGTAGGGCTCAACAAATCCAGTTCTTCAAATGCTCCTCCGCATATGAAATTTGGAGGACAATTCTTAAGAAGCTGCTTGCGAAGTCAGGGGCATTGGTTTCTCTCTCATGAGATTAAATGCCTCGTCAAGAGACCTAAAGGTAGAAATATTGAGAGCAAACTTCCTAGCAGTGCTTTCTGTGCAATAGTTTATGATGACTGCAGGAAAAAGAACTTCTGAAAGTTCCAGCACCGGAACAGAAAAGTTTGCTATAGAGATTTAAAAAAAAAGGTGGGAAGTGATGCTTTCGGTTCTTCAAGTGTTCAAGTACTATGCGGGTGAAATTTTTTTAACTACGTAAAATCTCTTGTCCTTTAAATGTTTAGCTAGATTGTGTGGGCTTGTCTACCCCATCTTTGCTGTTTGGTTTTCCTTGTAAGAGGATTGTTTCCTCAACTAGATATGCCAAAAATTTCAGGTATGTTGGATGGCCCTTTCACATAAACAGAAATTTTATTTATGCAGAGAATAGAGGTTACAGTACAACTACAAGGAAAAGGAGAAGAAAGAGCATATCAATCACGCTGAACATCTGCCTAAGACCATCAAGTGAGAAACCCCAAAAGCATATAATAGAGAAGCCAAGAAAACCACTAATCCGACAAGAAGATGCAATAAGAGCTACATTGCAAAAACCTATTGTTTGACTCCAACCACAAACCCCCAATATATGGTGAAACAAGCACACTGCGACACTTTTTTTTTTTTTAAACTCTTTATGGCTTCCCAAATGAACATAACTAATCTTGAAATGCTGCAAATCCAAACCCAATCAACACATACAACCACAAACATCTGCCATACAAAGGCAGCACTCTTACATCGCAGCAACAGATGATCCTTGCTCCCCAGTTACACAACAACCATAGCACATAATACACATCATGAGACAAACATTGGTGAGGACACCTAGCTTAAAATCAATATAAGCTTATCCCGAACCAGCATCAAGCAAAGCCTTCAACTCTCTTAAAGGCTTTTGACTTCCATATTAAACAAGATAGAAAGTACGAGGATTCGGGGTGGTCTTTTGGCTAATGGTCTCCCCATCCCTCTTTTTCTTGCCCCTCCTCCCCCCCTCCCCCGAAAAAAAAAAAAAGAAAAGAAAAATTAAGGCGCCAAAAGGCAATGTCGGAACAGTAATCACCATCAAGAATCTAATACGGTTGACTGAATCATATCAATATGGATGTCGAAATATTAAAAAATTAGCTGTGCAGTAGTTGGGCTGCTACTGTGGAATTACATGAGCTTCTTGGATTGAAAAAAAATTGATATCTCACCAAACTGCCTTCGACTTATTTGTAGGGAAGAAAAAGGACAGTCGATGTTTTGCAATGAAGGGTATAATGGGAACAGCTCATCCGCAATGCAGGGTAAGATTGCCTATATCTGACCCTCCAGACCTCACCCTAGGGGGAAACCTCATGAAAGGCATTGGGGTAATGGTATGCATGGCACAGAAATTAGCTGCCTAGCTATACACTTCATATTGGAAAATGGAAGCCATCAAACATATAGAGAACGAAAGCTACTTCTCAAACCATATTCAAAAATGAAAGGCATTGGGGTAAGCCGGTAAGGTACAGTATGGTACAAGAATAAGCTATCAAGCTTTACACTTCGTATTGGTGAAACCTATGTTGCACGGGGACGGGGACANCAGGGACGTAAACGGGTACGGGGACGGGGACGGGGAAACGGCAATTTGCCAAAATGTAAGAAACGGGGACGGCGCGGAAACGTCGAATTTAAAAAAATAAAAATAATAAAAATAAAAAACAGAAAGTAGAAAATAATATATAAACGGTTAAATGACAACCGAGAACGCACAGAGACTGCCCACCCACTCGCCACCATGCCGGTCGTAAAAGAATGCCGCCTGAGAAGCGAGTTGGCCGCCGGAGGTTAGAGAGAGAGAGGGGCAGAGAGCTCTATTTAGGTTCTAAGGTTTTGGTCTAACTTCTAGTTGTCTGCATCCCGAGAGGTAAGTGGGTCTTTTGTTTTTGTTTTTATTTTCATCTTGTTTTTTTTCAAAAAAAACGCCTCGAAACTTCAAAAAAAACTTCTCGAAACGCCATTATGGGCAGCCCAGACATTTCATAACGTTTCGAAACACGGTTGAAACGTTTCGAAGCTTAACGAAACGTTTTGGATCTTACTCGAAACGTTTCGAAGGCGTTTCTTCGCATTTCGAAGGCGTTTCCGTGCGAAACGTTTCGGGGACGGGAAAACGCCACCTACTAGGCGTTTCCGTGTTTCCGAGGGTGAAACCATTAAAGAAATAGAGATGAAAGCTACTTCTCTAATGTTCACAAACTATTCTGTCCTTCATAATATAAGAGCTGCGAAAGTATGAAAGCTAAAACAGTTCTCACATGATGCCATCTGAACATTGTCTTCAGCATTTGGTTCACTGGTTCCTGCTCCCATGTCAAACAATTCCACCTTCTTATTACCAAGGCTACTCATATACCTACAACATGAGCAGACAGGGAGAAAAGTTAGCTTTAAGATAAACACCTACATGACAAAATAGAAGATCACAAATATGAAAGAAGAATATATAATAGCATCACTTATGCTGAGATATAAATGCTCTGAGTTTGCTTCATGCCAAGGATTGTCTTAATTAGTTCTAACAATATGTCTGAATTTTTTCCATATACTTGAGATCCAGAAGACTCCCTTGAACATATAATTATTCATATAAATAGCACAAGGGCAATAGTCTTGGGCTTATGTAGTCTGCTGTGGTCAATAGAAGGTTCAGTCAAGTTCTCTTTTTCATAGCATAAACAAGCTTTAGCACCAGGACTTTATGCAAATTCCAGAAAATCAAATTTTCCATCTTGCTGATGCTGAGCAGATGAAAGCAACTCTTTCTTTAACATTGAATTTGAGTAAACAATGGTTCAAATCATAAAGATACACACCGATAAATCTTTTCATTTTTTATTTTTTCAATATCTTTGAATAGTCGATGACTGTAGTCATATATTGGCAAGGCAGAGGCTCAAGAACCAGTAACCATAACACAGCATAGAGACAGAATAAAGTCACGTTGAAGCAGTAACTTACGTCTTCCTTAAGCCCACAAATGAATTTAGCTCTTTGATCTGCAAGTAAAAGTTTAAACAGCATTATTTAAAAATAAAAATAAAAAAATAAAAAAATAAAAAATAAATCAGACAAAATAAGAAGTTACATAAAAGAAAGAAAGAAACACAGCCTTCAAGTCTAGCATGTATATTGACATTACAGGATGCTAGTCTGACAGAAGTTATGGAGTATAAGTATTTAAGTTATTTATCCACTCAAACTTGTGAATAAAATTACTTAATCTGGCATAAGACAATACAAGTACTGGTATAAATCTCAACTACGAAGGTCAAGCTTTAGAGCAACAACAATCTTTTGGGCAAAAATACTCCATGTTGCCACGTCCCCAACCTGTATAGAAGCCAGAGAGCTTCTCCATCCAATCTTGAATAAAGAACAGTGTAAGTGTATTTTCTCAGAAAACTTTAGACAGTTATAAAATCTGAATGTGAATCCAGGTAGCATGACATATTTGAAGCATCAAGCGTGTCACCATTTCCACTCTGCATATGCAGCTAAATAACCTCAAGACATAAGCACTTCAGCTTCATAACCAACTAGGCTGGAACGCTTACAATTTGGTTACAAACATGCACCGCATGACTTCTGCAAACTGGAACTCAAGACCCCATAACCCCTGCAAAACTATAACTCTAGACTCACATAACCCTCCAAACGAAATGATGCAACCAAAAAGATTGGAAAAGGTGACAGCTTCCCTACCAAATTATATCCTCTAGAGAGTAAACTGAGTTTAAATATTTTATCATAATGTTCCTTCAAATTCGGCTAGACTGCATTTCCTTGTCGCAGTAGCTCTAGCAATACCAGAATGGCAGAACCCATCTTTTCAACAAGCATATAAGCATTCAAAAAGTGACTTCAGTGATTGCTAAAGGTATTATTTTGAAATTTGAACAGAAACATCCAAGGAGCCAAGAAAAAGTTACTAACCATGGATTGCTTCTCGTCGTTGAGTTGCTTATTAACTTCAGGGGGATTTCTAGCCTCCTCATCCTTAATTTCCCGATCAAACTCCTTAATCAATCTAACATAGTAATAAGTCAGGATTAAAAGATGCAAACACTAATAGTACAGTAGATAGCCACCATATCAAAATCGAAAAAAAGGTGTTTTGGGAATGATGCCAAAATGTAGAGTACCTTTTACATTCCCTCATCCTCCCTGTAAGTTCTTCTAGCTGCTTGCTTTGTCTACTGGATTCTTTGATCTTGTCCAGCTTTTGGAAGCCATTGCTGAGAGAAAAGACATCACATTCAAGTTAGTGTAACAAATAGGATTTGAGGACCCTGTATGAACAATACTCTCATGTAATGCCACCAAGTGTCCTTGGTCCCCTCCATGGATTTGAAATGCAATTTTTTGTTACAGCTTTCACAAAGTATTAGGAAGATGATTGTATGACACAAATGAAATCATCAAGTTTTTGTAAACTGGCATATCCTAACAAGCATCGGTGACTGAACTTAAGCTAATTACTAGATTCACTACCCAATCAAATCCATCTGCCTACCTCTACCCAAGCCTTTCTAGGTTCGCCTTCCTTTCAACAATCCAATTTTAGTTACATTACTCATCCATAGAGTATATTTGTCATGTTTCAAAATCCCGAACCATCACTTTTCCTTTGTCTTGTACGAGTGTAACTTGCTTCTGCTTGCTAAGAATGTCTGACTCTTACAACCACCCTGAATTTAAACCCAACATCTTGATTCTTGATCTCTTACAACAATAATGTCTATAATTTAGCTGAAAATTTGTTCAACATTCTGAACAGGATAATAGCAGTGTTTGTGATGGTGTTCACTCTTTCACTTTTTTCGTTTGTTTGTTGTTATCTCATAACACTACACAAGATGTGTATCTCCCCTATGAACATATCTCAACCAGACACATGCTTCTGATCATCTTCACACATTAAGCGACCACAAAAATTACAGCAATGATATCAAAAGAACTTCCATGACTTTAGTTGTCATCACTTGAAATAACTTCATGGTATCCAAGATTTGATGTTTTCATTTATGAACACATGAAAAGGAGCCAAAATAATTAAAGACACATCAGTCACAGCAAGAACTTGCTAGCCATTTAATCTAAGATAACGAGCTCCCACTAAAGAAATGGAGAATCAAAGGGTAAGAAAAGGATATCAAATATAATATTACAGCATAGACTCATAGTTGTGCTTTTTCAAAGTATTGTAGTGTTATATCTCTTGGTAATTTCTTAGGTAACTTTCCAATAGAGTCAAAATGTGAATATTTAAAACTTATCTAATTGATTAAGATTACTTTAAGAGGTTTATCTCTTGTTCCATAAAGGGTTATAAAAAGAGAAGCTACCTAGATAATTAGGAGGTAAAATTATGACTATTCATATAAATAAGAGAACGAAGATACGAAGTGTGCAATGCTGGAGTCTTTCCCCACACTCCCGGGAATCTGGAGGAACCCATATGTCAAATTGGACTTATCAACTTGTTTCCTTACAGTTGGAAGTTTTTGGCATCATTGGCGGTCTATTGTACACGATCTTTTAAAGCACTCACTGTTTGGAATCACTAGCAGATCATCTTGTGTAACAAAGCATGAAATAACAACCAAAATTAGCGGCCATTTCAAAATCAATCACTGATCTTGGTCAGGCTCTAAATTGTGTACTTAAGTAGCAACCAATTCTCAATCGCCATCACTCTCTCCCTCTACCCCTCCCCCTCCCCTCCCTCTCTCTCCTCCTCCTCATCTTCTTTTTACCTCTTGTAATTTTCATTTCTTCTTCTTCGTCATCTCCTCCCTGCCTTTTTCTTCTTCTTCTTCTCGCTGTTTCTCTCTTCTCCACCTCAATCTTCCTCTCTTCTCCACCTCAATCTTCTTCTCTCTTTTCATCATTCCTTCTCCCTGTCTTTGTTTGCAACAAATCCAGAGATGAAAGCTTCATTCAAGTGGTGACTGCCGCTTTAAGACAAAAGGTCTATTGTAAACGATTTTTTCTTTACATAGATGACAAGTAACATACAATGTGCAGATGAGTGGCAACAGGGCCAATAGTATTCCTCTGACAAACCCAACATGAGCAAGGAATTGTACGGTGTCAATGACAATACATACAATTTAGATATAGATTTTGTGATCTTGGATTTGTAGTTTTTATTTGACAACCTTTTTTTTATATATAACATGGGTATCCGAGCTCAGGGTACCAAATATCGGCCGATACGCGGCTGTTACGTATCGGTTTTTGAGGTTGCCGATACGCGAAACACCGGTACGTCAAGGGGTATTCAAATAGGCCGTTACATGGCCGATACGACCGTTACATAGTCCGATACGACCGTTACACGGCCGTTACGACCGTTAAATAGCCGATAATTGGCCGATACAACCGATATTGCCGATACCAAAATTCATCCCGCGACGACCGCGATCCGATACGCAAAACCCGCATCAGTCCGTTTCCGCGATGTCGCAACCGTTACCCCGATCGCGACCGATACCGCGATTTCGAACCCTGTCCGAGCTTTACCCGACTAACACCAATGGCCCCTGAAGTTAATGACAAGGTCAACCTCCATTGACCCTAAGGGGACTCGAACTTGGGACCTCTGGAATGGATCTCAGAGCTCTTATCGATTGAGCTACCCTCTCAAGGCTTACTTGACAATTTATAGACCTAGATAGGATCTACAACCTGCAAAGATATCCAACATTCAATCATGGAAGAATTTGGAGTCTACTATAGCCCATAAAATCTACGACTCCTCTTTCTTAGATCTCCTAATCTCCAATTTCTCTTGGATAGGATTTCCTAGAGTTGAATTATATAGCTTTTGTTAATAGCTTTTGCCATTTTTGTAATTTTCTGACTTGTAATTTTGTATTTTTATTGGCAATTGTTCTTTAAGTTTGTAGACTTCATATTTTGAAGTTTTTTAAAATTTGTTTTCGTAAGTTGTTGGATGGTACAAATGGATGTCAATGTCTTTCTTTCTATCTCTCTCCTTCTCTTTTGTTTGACAGAGGTTGGATGTTGGATAGGATTGGGGGTGATATGGGGTGCGAATGGGGATGGGATGCATTTTAATGGCCACTTTTATCCCTTTAGCAGCCGAGTTTAGTGAGTTGGAATTTGGAAATCCCACTCTCTGTTAGATGCCAATTTGGTCCCATATGTTATACCATAGTCTTTTAAGTTTTGACAGGACTTGTTAGTCTTGTTAGTCTTCCTACTAAAGAGAAGTTGTTAACTAGTGAGAACCCACAATGACGGCAACGAATACAACCAAATGCGTCCTCTGAGATTAAAAGGATCTGGCTTTGAAAAACATTAATTGAATTATTTGACTATGAAAAGACTAGTCAACAATCATAGCTTCTGCTTATTGGAAGTATCCTCTCTACTACTCCTAAATAGGAATAAGGTTGTGCAAATCCGTACCTCCCTAGACCTTGCCCTCAATATAATTCTTCCCCGGCTGTTGTTTTGTTGGCTGATTATATGTTTCAGCACGGGGTGCTCTTGCATAATTTTCAGGTCCTAATTCAGCTTCTCACTTGATTAAAAGCTTATAACAGGCTAGCTAAGGAGAGGGTGATTTTGATATGGAATTGCAAAGAGAAAATGTTGAGTTTCTGTCAGATACAGAAGGCGAACAGGGAATATTTTCTTTTGAGTGTTAATTTTCAGGTCAAGTTTTCAAGGTCATTTATTGGGTGAAGTTCCACTCTCTAACTAGGAAGTTTACTGTATTCCTGGATAGTTTTGCTCGAGCTAATAAGAAACATAAATTAAATTATGAATCAGAAAGGCTGCTTTTAGTCGTGTGTATCATATTTATATGTGCACAAAAATGGGGTTAAATCTTTAGAAGAGAAAGTCCTAATCCAGGTAGGTATATGAATGAACTGAAATGAGGTTGAGTGGTCTATGTATTAGTGATAATAGAAGAGTCAGAAAGCGGGGGAAGGGGGCACACCCTCTTCAAGGTGTACATATGAATTTTTTTTCCTATATCTTTGTTACCGCATTTGTCCCGAAAGAAAGGGTACTATGACCTGTTTCTCCTCTACCACAATCTCTACCTATTTTCATAGAACTTAGCAGGCTATGAGAACACAAAACTACCAAATGCTAATCAAAAAGAGGGGGGAAAAGTCACATTTACTATAATTTCTTTTGATTATGACCCCCAAAGGTTCCAACTTTTACTCAACAATGATCAAATAACGCAGCATTACACGAGTCTCCTAGAGGTCGATGCACTGATCACTGGACTCCAATTCCTAACAGTCACAGCAACCACTTAATACCATTCAATTCATTGCCCCATTAACAGCTGCAGCAGCTTATTGCCAGTCACTTGAAACATTAACCATAGAACCACACAAAGTTTCAATGCTACTCTTCTATAAACATTGCAAGAGCTTCAATCCTTCATAACATATCTTATAATACTACATAGCTAACTATTACCGGTGAAGGCAAAAAAAAAAAAAAGAAGTATATTTAGGAGAGAGAAAGAGAGTGGAGCTTACTTGAGAGCTCGGAAATTGTCGCGAATTTCGCCATGGATCTGCTCCATCTGAGGGTTCATTGGCAAATCGGTCGCCATTGTAGCTGGACCTCGACAGTTTCCGGCAAACAAAATTCCCGGAAATCAAACAAGCAAATCCCTAGCTGCAATGGTTGCCCCTAACTTCACCGCATAATTTCCCAAATCATGAATGCTGGAGAAGAAAGAAACCAAATCGTGCGAGAAAAGGCTTAATCGATTCGAATTTTTAAGAACAAGAAGAAGAATCGAAAACTAGAACCCTAAAAAAAACCGTTAACTCCCACTCTTACAAAATGCTTCAACGAAAAGATCAAGAGATGAAGAACAAAAACAATGATTAAAAAACAACAAAGTCTGAAGCAAATTGCAGAGAATTTTTAGGGTTCTTGAGGAGACAGGAATTGACAAATGCAGTGGGAAGAATGATTGAATTTTCTCAACTGGCAAAAGAGAGAGAGAAAGAGGAGAGAGAAAGAGAGGGTTTCGCTGTTTGGTAATAAAGTATGAGTATTTCCAGGCTGCCCTATGACATTTGTCTGACTGCTCCAATTTTGTTTTTCTGTTTAGGTTTTTATCTTTTTCTTTTTCTTTTTCTTTTTCTTGGTAGTTGTTTTTGAAACTTTTGATTTGTTTTATAGGATTGTATATAAGGACATGAACATTCAAATCAAAAGTTAGTTAGATCATTACTAGAAGATGAAGCTATACCTATGTTGATGGAAGAACCACTTTTGTGTGCTCAAAACTAGCTAAGGTGTAGCTCATTGGGTTTACTTTGATTCAAAACTTTTTTTTTTAGAATATAAAAATTTGTATGAGACGAACATATCTAATGACTCTAATTGTAAATATGTATTATGCAGGAAAGTATTAGTACGAGTACATACTAATACTTTCCTCCATTTGTACAAATACTTATTTACAAGTTGGAAAAAGATAGACAAACAAGAATAATACTTGTAATCATTTTTATAAAAAAAGTTGATAAATACATGTAATGATTCAGGTTCAGGTGTGAATTCAAATTAAGTGCGAACTGTGTGAAATTAAAATTTAGGCCATCCAATTCAAAAATCAATGGCTAAGATTTAGCCCTTATAAGTAACGAATATGTATGTTTTGAGTGATAAATTTTAAAAGTGATGAATATACGTTTTACGGGTGATGAATCTATTTAATTCATAAAAAGTGGTGAATATTCATGTTATGAGTGATGAATATGTATGCTACGAGTGATGAATATGCACTCTATAAGTGATGAATCTAGTAGTTCATATAGTTCGCACTGGAACTTGACTCTACATGTAATTGTTGGACTCTAGTTCTAGTTTTGTGCTAATTTAGATAGTTCATGAAGTTGATCTAACCCAAATGTGACCTAAAAAGTTGTGTTTCGAAATATGCATTTTTTTTTTTCAAGAAATTGATGTGGAAAACATTGACTATATCTGACCTGATGAGTTATTGTATTGAGAACAATGCATGATATCATTAAAGTGTCTGGCTAAATATAAACAAAAGCAACTTAAGAGGTATTTATAGTCATGGCTATGTTTGTTTTTCATTCACTTCGTCCACTCTCCTCTATGATTCCATACTCTCTTCTCATTCAATTAAATTGAAATTAGGGTTGGCCAAAACTAGTTGCTCAAATTTACAATTTAGTGGTGTTACTCTTCTTTTGGAAACACATATACAGTATATTTGGAGATGTGCCTATATTCCGTACATCGAAAAAAGTATAAGGGATAACTAATTTTGGAGTTAGATAGTAGTCATAGTATATGATCCTACTGTCAATTTTTTTTATTTTTTTATTTTTTTTGGAAGAAAGAGTACGATATGATAAATTAGTCCATAGCCCTCCAGGCCACATATCAACATGGAGTAAAGTAGAAACGTACGGGGGAGGGTAGTTCAGAATATTACAACCTCCCTCAGAGGTGTCATAGTCATCCAAAATAACATTAGAGTCGGTACTACTACAAAACATTAGCATAATTAGTTCTAGTTTTCTTCGCCAAAAGATCAGCCACAAAATTAGCAGTTCTTGGCTCGTACTCAAGCTTCCAATTCTTCCCATGCCCTAAAGCCCTGCAAGATAGAACCAGATTGTTGTGAATGTTCTTAGTGATAGCTAGTTCATTAATCATCTCTACCGCTTGTTTTGATTCTTTAACAAAGATCACATAATCCCTTCCTGCTGACCCAACCAGTTCCATGGCGTCACAAATTGCCCAGATCTCAGCCATAAGTACATGTGGGGCTTTCTTCTTCCTTTGGAAACCCTGGATCCAATTTCCATTATGGTCTTTGAGGCTGTAACACATCGGATTTTAACCTTTCTAATCTAACCTAATTAGTATAATTAATCACTATTAACTTTTTGCTTAAATAAAATTAGGCGTTATACGCAAATATACACGTATACACCCACATATACGCCATGCACTAATGTGCGTATAAATCTTTTCCATCTAACTAACCAAAAATTCATTCCCTAGCGTAACCCACTAACACCACTAACATCATCTAGCTAATGACCTACTAATTACTAAATTTAATCTAAGTAACTTAGCCATTAACTTAAACATATGCATGGTGCAAAGCACCCATACACATACACAAGCATGCACACACGTAAACCAAAGGCAAAGAAGTGGAAACTGAACCCTAAAACTAGCCATGCATACCTAGTACAAATTTGTCTTAATCTAGCCTAACAAGCATGGGAATATTGTGCTAATCTAAATCTAAAAAACTTATTACCTTTCTAACCTAGCCAATAGAAATTAAGTGGGAAAGAGTAACGGGAAGTGAAGAGAGAGAGAGAGAGAGAGTGCACGGTAGAGAGAAGGAAAGAGATTAGAAAGAGGAGCATGTGAGCTCCAATGATTAGAGACCCTCAACACCCATTGGCCATCAAAATTTCCATTTTGGGCAAATAATAAACAAAGAGAATGTGAGATAGAGAGAGAGACGTGAGAGGGAGAGAGAATGGAAGAGAGAGATGATGGAATGGAACTTACCCATTGGTGAGTTGTCATTCCATAGATTTAGAGAGATTTGGGAGCCATCTAGAAGGAGGAAAGAGAAGAAGAGTAAAATTTGGAGAGAGAAGAGGAAGATTACGGGTGAGAGAGGAGAGAGAGAATGTATGTGAGAAAGAGAGAGAGAGAGTATGTGAGGAAGAGGGAAATGCATGCAAGTGATGACTTGGGCACCCCCTAGGCCACCAAG
>BSSO01002295.1:0-19794 GCA_030267885.1 Mesembryanthemum crystallinum | reverse complement strand
TCTCTCTCCGTGAGTTTTAAGGCTAGCTCCCCCCTGGTTTTACAGTTACCTCTTCTATTTATATCCTGTTAGGAGAGGCAATAGGCGACGTAGTAGAAATTTTAGCCAGCCACACAAATTCAGTAAAAAGCACCCCTTGCTCTTCCCCTCAACTCAGTCATTAAGAGCTCAAAGAGTAATCATGATGGGAAAACAGAGTAACTGGAGATATGGTTTTGACAGCAATTCAAAGAGGTAAGTCGTCTGGGTTATGGGGCTGTTGGAAGTTAATAAACGGTGCAGGCTTACTGATTGGATTGAAATGATAAGCAGCCATGAGCTGTAGGGGCTAGAGAGAGGGTAAGTTGATAGAGGCGGTGATAACAGGGGATTAGATGTGGTGACGAAGCAGTTTTGGCGATGGGGTGGGTAAATCCCATTGAACCGTTCAATTTGTATGTTGGTGGGAGTGAGTAAATATCTTTTGGCCTTTTGTTTTTTTTCCTTTGTAATGTTTTTGCCATTTAGTTCATTTGGTGTTTGACGTAACAAAATGGCTCCTCTTTGCCATCATTTGCTGTGTTAGATGTAAGTTCATTATCTTTCATTGTTATAATCATTTTCTATTAATTTAACCTTGTATGGATTTTATTCTTTTTAATAGTTTTGTTATCCCTTTAGTACAATAAATGAAATATGTAATGGGGCACATTATATACATAAATTAGACAACAATAATTGGGATCTAAACATGTATAAATGTACAAGTTCCAAAAAAAGAAACCTGATGTTTATATTTCAACTGGTTGAGCCTATTAGTCAAAGATAGGTTGAGTTTCGAAAATTGAATATAACATTGTTCACATAAAAATGGGCCAACTAATTTTTAAAAAAGGGTAGGCCAAAATTTGATGTCTACAGACAAATGGAGCATAAGATTAAGATTAGGTAAAATTCCACTTTGGTTACCTGAGGTATGGCATAATCATTTTTTGGTGACCTTAATTTTGCATATTCTTACTTTGGTGCCTTAAGGATTACAAAATAGTTTCACTTAACTAAAATCCATTAGATCCGTTAAGTTTCCGTCAAAGATACTAACGTGGCAACAATAATTATGGGCTTTTTAGTATTTTCCTCCTACCCCCACCCACCCCATTACTTGTTTTCTCTCTCCACTCCCATAACCTCTGTCATTCATCCCCGGCCACCACCCCACCCACCACAACCACCATACCATTTCTCTCTCTTCACTAGGGGTGAGAAAAATCGGATATCCGATCCGGTTTTGATCCGAAATTCAGATATCCGGTTTTTCGGATTGCCAAAAATGCGATCCGCATCCGATCCGTTTTAAACCGGATATCCGATTTTTCGAATCGGATCGTCGGATAATCCGATCCGTTTTTTGTGAAATGTTTTTGTGCAAGCAATTAGTTAATTTCTTACTTGATTTGTACAAATATAGATGATAATGTACCTATACTATGGCAGTCTTATTAGTATGACTACATTGAATGCGGAACTATGCACATAGATAGGCCCATTATCTTATGCTATTATATTTTGATCTGGAAGTATCAAATTCATTGATGATAATTAGTGATAAGATTCATCTACAAAAGGATGACTAACAACAACTACTGCTAGTAAATATTTAATGAGTCAACAAAAGAAATATACTGCACAGAAGCTGTGTAAAAGAAGAGAAAGAAAAGAAGAGAATGAGAATGAGAGAAGAGCAAGGAGGTCACGTCCTAGGGGTGTTAGTCTGAAATGGGTTGCGGGCTTACAGTTGTCTTGGGCGTAGACAGTGTACATATAGATAAATATGAAGTAGTCACTTACTTAGAGTATTATTTTATATTAAAAATAAATAAATAAAGGAAAATTGGATCGGATACCGCATATCTGGAGTTCAAAAATCATGATCCGTATCCGATCCGAATTTATTAGAAAAAATTCGGATCGGATATCCGATCCGGTATATATGGACCGGATATCCGGATTTCGGATAAAAACCGGATCGGATCAGCGGATCAGGATCACTCTGCTCACCCCTACTCTTCACCCTAATGTCGCNCCCTTCCATTTCTCTCTCTTCCCCCAAATCCCCATTTGTGGGGTAATTATAGTGTTGATTTCTGGGCAATTTTCAGCAGCACGGTATTCATCAACATCTCTGATCGAGGCTCAAAATTTTCCGTTTTGGCTGAAATTTTGACAGCACCTTTGACACTCATGGTTCTTTAAATCCAACGGTTGGATTGTTGTTTACTACTCTGGTTTGGGAGTTATAGCTTCTGCACCGAGCCCTTCTAGGCAATTTTCAGCAACGCGATGTTCATCAACATCTCCGATCAAGGCACAAACCTTGTCTGTTTTGTATGAGATTTGGATATGACTTTCGAGACTCATGGTTCTTCAAATCCAACGGTCGGATTGTTGTTTACTGATTTGATTTGGGAGTATAGCGTCTACACCAAACCCCTGTTTTTGGGTGACGAAATCCAGCCATCACCATCCCTCCCTGCCCATTCTCTCTCTTTCCCTCAATCCTTCAACCACCACCCGTCCTTGGCGTCTCTATCCTCACCCCAATCGCCACCACCCCTCCATGCCCATCTCTCTCATCCCCCCAAATATGTCACCAAAAAAAAAAAGGAAGAAGAGAGAGTTTATGCGGGGGCAAATTAGTATTTCAACATTTTTTATTTTTAGCATTTACATTTAACGAGGGCCACGTCATCATTTTAACGGAAGTACTGACGGAGCTAATGGATTTTAGTTAAGTGTAACTATTTTGTAATCCATAGGGCACCGAAGTGGGAATATGCAAAATTAAGGTCACCAAAAAATGATTATGCCATACCTCAGGTAACCAAAGTGGAATTTTTCCTAAAAAGTATAGCACTTTATAATCAAAATTATTTGACTATATAACAAAAAGTACAAGACCATATAATCAACAAGTACATGCGAGCAATGTACTTTTGATTATAATTTAGTGTACTTTTGCTTATAAGGTCATGTACTTTTGATTATATATAACAAGTTTTTCTACATGAAAAATGTTAACTCCTATATATGATTACAAATCCTATATTCATTGAAGGTAGAACCAGATAAATTCTTAGTTATTGGCTTTCATATAAATACAACTTTTTTAATATGGTTTTCGCCATTATGAACTTGTTCTTGAACTTAGCCACTATTGAAAAAAAAAAAAAAAGAAGTGAATTTTGTGCTTTCTTATTGATTGAGCACCTCAATTAGGATTGTCTACCCTAGTTCTATATTTATATTATCTCTTCAAGTGTTAAAATTTTATGTATTTTTTATTATATGGTCCTTACTTTTTGTTAGTCATGTACTTTTGATTATAAAATGATGTACTTTTAATTATAAATTGACGTATTTTAAATACAGTTTTAGTTAACTATTAGGAAAAAAACCTATCTAAAAGAAGAATTAAAGTGAATCTTTATGTACTTTTGATTATAAAGAAATGTACTTTTGATATAGTTTAAAGTACTTTTCATTATACTTTACTGTACTTTTGATTCAATAGTTGCTTTCATACTCTTATTGTAAGCACTGCTCTCCCTACACACATATCATATTCATATCGATAAATGGCCTTGAAAAGTCTTGGTGAACCTTTTCCTTCTGGGAATTCACCTTTTTGCCGTAATCCTGTATCCTTGTAGTCAAGTTCTTGTATTATGTTGTTTTGCAACTTAAGGTTCAGACTCGCAGATCTGAATTAAGATGACATTGTTGAGCAATTAGAGCGAAGCAGCGTAAGAATTTGGTTTTGTAGTCGGACTTTGTATCATGCATGTAATTTTCTCAATTATGAATTAATACAAACTATTTTTTTTTTTTTTTTTTGGATAAAGAAAAGTATATTATCAACAAAGTAAAATTGTAATTACAAAGGTAGAGTTCAAGGTGTCCTCAAAGAAAAGAATTACAAGTCTCCCCAATGACGTTGGATGTTAGTGAGGGTAACGCCCCTAAAAGCCCCAACCGCTTTGACCGAAAGAGAGGCCATGTACACAATACGGTCCCACGCAAACTCCACCATGAGAACATACGAGAGTTGTGTTCCAGCCAAAAACACCAGAGGAGTGCGAAGAAGGCACACATCCAAAGCAACTTATGCTCCTTACGCCTCCCGAATCCAACATAACAAATCTGGAGAAGCTGCCAACATCAATGGGGCTAACAAAACACCTCCCCTGATGCCCAACAACCGGTGCCATAAAGCTCTCGCAAAGGCACAATGTAGAAACAAATGGTGCGAGGTCTCACTGTCTCGGTGACACATGACACACTGATCCGGGGAAAGAGTCTAACCGGGTCGCTTAGTTTTAAAAGGCGTGAGGCGCAAAGGGTCCCCAAAGCCGAGGCGCGAGGCGCAAGGTGAAGGCGCACGCCTCACGGACGCGAGGCGCACACTTTTTCCCTAAATACTTATATTTTGTTTTGCATTAAATATCCTTCAGAAAACACTATTATAAATATTAAAGCACTAATATTCTATACTACACTACAAATAGTTCATAAATAAGAGTACAAGGAAAGTAAAAATATATTTATTTATTACTGTATGGTGGGCCTGTCACCTGTGTACAACAGTTCTGTCTTGTTCAGACTTCAGAGAGCAATAGAGAGAGGAAAGGAGTGAGTGAGAGACAGCTGGATGTCACGTGAATTGGAATTGAAACTTAACAGGTTTCAAACAAAAGAGAAATTGAAACAAACTATACGAAGAAAGAGAAAGGGCAAGACAGAGGCAAAATGAAGAGGAAGACAACAATACCTCGCTGGATGCCGGTCGTCAGTTGCCGGTCAGAGAGTCGACGAAGGTGACCGGAAATGGTCATCGGCAATTTCAGTCGTGAAGGAAGCAACCGGCGAGTTCTGATTTTTCCTTTACATGCAACTCGCAACTTAGGGTTTATATGAATCAAGGGCTTCGATTAAGGGTTGAATATGAAGGAACTTTCTTCGATTAATTGAGAGTTTTGGCTCGAATTTAGTATCTGATGCATGGGTAAGAGTCGATTTAGAGAAATTTTGAGGATTTATCATGTTTTAGCCATTTCTTCTACTTCATCTCTCTCTCTAGTTCGAAGTGGCAAAGAGGCGCGTGAAGCGCAGCGCCTCAAGCCTGTGGTCTGAGGCGCGCCTCAGTGCGCTTTCCGGCATTGCGGAGCCTGGGTCTCCTTGAGGCGCTAAGGCCGGCGCCTCTGTGCACGCTTTTTAAAATTAAGCCGGGTCTGTACCTCTGGAACATATCATGGGTGTTGATCATACCTAGAACTAGAGTCCAAACAAAGACACGTACTTTTAGGGGCACCTTAGCCTTCCTAATGTATGATGCCAAAGGGAAAATGGGATACTATGGTGGTGAGCTAAGGTGGTGAAGGAAGGATCTGCAAGAAAAAACCCCCGAAGGATCCCCTAGCGTCCAACACAGAAAAATCAAGGCAGTGATCTCCTCCATCTCCCAGTCATGAGGGGTCCTGCGGAAATGAAGATCCCAAGAGCCACCATCATCTGAATAAAATTCAGAAACTAGTGCATCATGAAGAGTGGACAACTGATAAGCCCGTGGAAATAAGGAAGCGAAGGTAACTTCCCCTTTCCACACATCCTCCCAAAACCGAACCCGTAGCCCATTGCCCACCCTAAATTTGAGCAAAGGAAAGAAAAAGTGAGATACCTAACTAGAACTTCCAAGGTGCAGCATGACAGACAAGTGAGCCCGGATGTGCATCCCACCCATTCGGCTGAAGGCCGTACTTACTCCTGATTACTTGGTCCAATAGAGATCCGGTTTCCAATGGGAAACGCCACAACCACTTACCTACCAGTGAAGTGTTCTTAGACACGAACCACCCCCCTCCGTCTTAGGTCTACAAACACGGCCCCAACTGACAAGGTGATCTTTTCTACCTCCATCCACCCCAGCCAACAAGAAGTCCCGCATCAACTTCTCAATCCTATTACCCACCCTAACCGGGATCCTGAAGAGGGAAAGGTAGTAAATGGGGATACTACATAGGCAAAACTCCAGGATCGTAAGCCTTCCACCCAAAGAGAAGTATCTACCCTTCCACCTATCCAATCGCCGAGCTACCCGGGATACAACAGGTTCCAAAAGGATTGACACCGTGGGTTACCCCCAAGAGGGATACCTAAATAGGTGAGAGGCCAACCCTGAACCTAGCACCCTAGAGAAGTGGCAAAGAACTCCAAAACCTCATTATCCACGTTAATTCCTGCTAAGCAACACTCGGATAAATTAATCCGCATCCTGGAGCTAACCTCAAAGATCTGTAGAATAGTAAACACCCTCTGGAAGTTCTCAAGATCGGCAGATAGGAAAAGGATGCTGTCATCAGCAAATTGAAGGTGAGACACAACGATATGCCCCCTCCCTACCGTAAACAACCCACCAAACCCCTCTCAACGCTCCTATCCCTGGCTAAGGACACCGACTACTAGAGTAAAGAGAAAAGGGGAAAGAGGATCCCCCTGCCTATGACTACGACAAGAGGAAAATCACTCCCTAGGGGCGCCATTAACTAGAATTCAGAAACTAACATTAGAATAACACCCCTGAATCCAGCTACGCCATCTCGACCCAAACCCCTTCCTCTCCCATCGCCTTATCCTGGAAGCGATAATTAACCCTATCATAGGCCTTCTCAAAGTCCAATTTATAGACCACCCCCTGAAACCCCGACGTCCTAGAATCGTCGACAACCTCATTGGCTATCAGTGAATCTGACGCTCCCCCACGAAGGCACTCTGACAACAATAGTCTCAGATAAAACCACAACAAGTGTAAAGGACAAGACCTTAGTGATAATCTTATAGACACTAGAAATCAGGCTAATGGGGAAAAAATCAGTAACCTTAACCGATCTCTCTCTCTTGGGGACCAAGGTAATAAAGTTAGAATTTAATGCTTTTGCACAAAACCCTAGTCTCATAGAACTCATTGAAGACCTTGAAGAGATCCCTACTAACCACATTCCAGCAATCCTGAAAGAAGGCCATGGTAAAGCCGTCAGGCTGGAGCCTTCTCCCTATCCATCTTGAAAACAGCTCGTCTGATCTCCTCCCGCTCAAAAGGTCTCTCCATCCACTCCCTCCACCGAAATTGGTGCCCATTCTGATGGGTCTCTCCCGCACCTCCTCTGTGAAAAGGTCCATGTAAAAACAAGTGATCTCCTGACTAATCCTACTGACATCCGACGTAGTCTCTCCCTCACTTGTCACCAACTCACTAATGTAATTCCTCTTTCTCCTTCCGTTCAACACCTTAAAAAATAGTCTCGAGTTAGTATCCCCCTCAGCCCATTTCATCTTCATCTTTTGCCTTTGGCTCTGTCTCTCCCTCATAAAGACCACATCCTACTCATTCTTCAACTCAAGGCTCCTCACCGTCAAGCTCTCCTCCCGAGCCCCCTCACTAATAGCCCAATTAGTGACCAAAATCGTCTTTAAAAGTTCTGCCTTCTTGACTCTAGTATCCTCGAAAACCTCCTTATTCCACACTTTAAATCAATCCTTAACAACCCTAAGCTTTCGCATGAAACGGTACCCCTGCCAGTTTGGAACATCACACTCAATCCACCACTCCTTAACCCGCTTCCCGAAGTCTGCATGAGTGGTCCACATGTTTTCAAACCTAAACGGAGAAGGGCCCCACTTAGTCGGTGTGTCTTGAAGGAGAATAGGGAAATGGTTAGAACAAGGGTGGGGAAGAACCTGCTGCACTAGGCCTGAAAACTCGTCGTGAAAGTCGTCGGTGATAAGGAATCGGTCAAGACGAGAGGAAGCATTACGTCGAGGCCTGAAAACTCGTCGTGAAAGTCGTTGGTGACAAGGAATCGGTCAAGACGAGAGGAAGCATTACGTCGACCACTCACACTCCAAGTGCATTAGACAGGGGTACATCACGAAGGTCACTATCCCTAATGAAGGAATCAAAAGATGCCATGCAGGACAAGGACCCGAGCAAACTATGTCTCTCCCTCGCCAAACGGACGACATTAAATCGCCACCCAAATCCCACCTAAACGAGCAAAGACCCGCCAAAGCCGCGAGTTCCTCCCAAAACGGCTCACGATCATGGGAGACGCAAGGACCATAGACAGAAGTGAACCATGAATCACCCCGCCCCTTGACTCGTAGGAGAACAGTAACAGAGAATGAGCCCACATGACACTCTACTCTAGACGCAAAACGAGTATCCCAAAGGACCGCGACACCGCCCGACGCTCTAATAGAAGGTAGGTAACCCAATTCTTGAACCCATCCTCCCAAAGACTTCGAATGAAAAAAGAATCTATCCCCTCCACCTTAGTTTCCTGCAAGAAGAGAACATCAGGTGAAATCTTCCCCACCAACTCCTTTACAAGGCAACGCTTATCCGCCCTCCCTAATCCATTCACATTCCAACTGAGAACCATCATTGACAACTGCTAGACACCCTAGTCCTACGACCAGCCCCCTCCCCATAATTAATAGACGACTGGAGTTTTCTAAGCTCCCTAGACCCTCCACCCCTTTTTCTACGAGAATACACGTTAGGAGAGACTCGGACACGGACCACCTCGCCTATAGAGTTTACCAGTTTTAAGCCTAGACTGTCAAGAAGGGATTGTGGATCCCAGTTGTCCCTCTCACCTAAGAGCGGGTCAATGGTGATAACCCTCCGTGCATCTACCTCGTCACTAGGGCATGCCAAAGCACCAAGAGTTTCCAAGCCTTGTGACAGAGAAGATGGTACAAGCTCACAAGTGCCCTTAGCACCCACACTGTCACTGAAAAGCACAAGCAGGAGAATTATGGTCAGTAAAAAGAAAATTAGGTGCTTTTTGGCTTGTAGGTCCAAAAGATAAGTTTAGATGTTGGGGTGAAAAAGAAGTGATAGTGCCCTTGTTAGCAATAGCCTTAAAACTCAAAGCGCTAGGATCACCAACACCAACGACATGAGTGCAATCAGCAGCCCAAGAATCCCTGGAAGCACTACCCAACTCCTGCTCAAATATGCAAGTATCACCCATGTTCAACAAATTTTAATCTGAATCTGCCACGTGCGGTTTAAACGCATCCTCCTGCTGCCTCAAACTTTCGATGAGAAGGTCGTCCTCGTTGTAGTCAAAGGATTACTCCTCATCTGAATCTGATATTGTGGCCGGTCTCCGAGGACTATCCAGTAGATCTAAATCCCGATGCAGCCTCTCTTGAATTGTGTGGACTGAAATCACATCCTCTCTGCTCTAACACTGTAGCTGCTGACCAACATCAGCTGCCTAGGCACCGAATAAACAAACTCCACTGACAATCTCCCCGGCTCTCCATATCGCACGTGGCAATGAAACCAGAAATTCATCACCCAGCTCACATGAAGGTTCTGACTAGAAGAATTCCCCGAAAATGGTTGCTGGCCGGTGGTCCCTCCTGCCTCGACTGCCTTATCTGCCAACACACCACCCCCAGAACCAAGAGAGACCCTAACCGGAGAGCCAGAGGTCGCCTGAGACCTCCCCCTGTGACCGCCAG
Source organism: Mesembryanthemum crystallinum (assembly GCA_030267885.1). Classification (NCBI taxonomy): domain Eukaryota; kingdom Viridiplantae; phylum Streptophyta; class Magnoliopsida; order Caryophyllales; family Aizoaceae; genus Mesembryanthemum; species Mesembryanthemum crystallinum. The sequence continues at coordinate 10,224 of BSSO01002295.1, read as the reverse complement.
CTCTTTCTGTCTGCACCGTGGGGGTCGTTGACCCTAATCGCTTTGAATCGGCGCTCGGCGGTGGAAATTCGGTGGCGGGAACAACGGATCCAACACCGCCGGCGAGTTCACACCGGTGGCCTCTCTGGCTCTGTCCCGCACATCCCGACAGAAAGGGTGATGCCTCTCCGGCTCCAATAGAAGGTAGTAGATCTTTGAGAGCACAAGATTTTTCCATGGTATGTACAACTCCCTCTAAACAAGTGGTATGCCTTCTTTATAGAGAATATCCCTCCTCTAGTATCAAAATTCAAATCTCGAAAGTTGATGAGGTGCTTCCTCATATGGAATATCGTTTGTATCATCCAGGTCTCCTGAGAAAGAGAGTCCATAGTCTTAAAGTCTCCTTGTCTAATATAGTAATTCGTAAGTGTGGATCATTTGGATTCAGAATGATTCTTTTTTTGAGCTAAGTGCCCACAAGAGTTTACAAATTGCAGCTTCATTCCCCAACTTGTGATTAAGTTATAACCACCAGCTCCTCTAGGCTTTTTGAAGATCTACCTTGATAATACACCTATGAGAGATCCCCTATCAGCCTTTAAGCAGCTGATCACGAGGAAAACTAAGACCAGTATTTTTTACTTGTATGCATTGCATGGTTCAGTTGTGGTTAAGGCAGGTTGAATTTATTCATTTAAAAAAAAAGCATAATAGCAGTACTTTTTGTCCTATAATAATCTTACTAATGTATAACGTCTCTGTATGCTGTATTTTTTCAGATTGTGGGGAACCTTATTGGCCGACATCGTCATCCAAATGCTGGGAACCGATTATTTAAGGATCCTACAAGCTATCTATGCCTTTGCACAGGTACCTCTACTATGGATCCAGTCCATTTGTTGTATATTCATGCTTTCAATCATGTTTCAACTTTTTGTAGTCCATACCACTAATATAAACAGATTGAGGTTTTCTTAGGAGCAGAAGTTATGGATGGTCCAACTCAGTTAAGGTTCCTCTTAATGTTGCTTAATAGTCCATACCATTCTGCTCCAATTTGCTCAGTTGGGTGCCAGAGCAACTTTTCCACATTGTAAAGAATAATCTCAAGATTTGGTAAATTGAAGTATCTATTGACACTAAATTAGATTTGAGAAATCCGTATGCTAAGAGGGGATCTCTGCTTTTATCAACTTATATGTAGGGTTTGTGCCCAAGTGTACTCATTATTATTTTTGCCTCTCCGTCTTCTTCAGATACGCATTCTTCGTAAACACGGTTTGCACTTGGATAAGCTGAGGACTGGCTTTTAATATGCTGCAAGCCACATGGTGAATGCTGGGCTCCCTATTATCTACCGTCTTTGGATTTGCGTGTCCAACTTTGACGTTAAATTATGAAAGAAAATGAGTAATTCAATTCACATTATTAGATTTTAGGGATTTTTTCTATGCAATTATAAAAAACACAATGGTTAAAGTTGAGCACGTAAAATTAAAAGAGACCTATTATAGCGGGTAGAGGGAGTAGAGTTTGATAATGGTTTATTCTTTTATGATGCAGCCTCATATTTGAAGGAAGAAAATATTGTACTTGGTATTACCAAGTACTCCCTCCGTCCTGTAATTAGCTTTCAAAAATACCATGTTTTTTCTCCCAAAATTAGTTTTCAAAACCCATAAAATCCCATAACTTTTCTATAATACCCCTCCACTAACTCACAACTACAATAAAAAAATATATACTCTCTCCAATCACTTTCTCTCTTTCTATTATTTTATTCTCTCACTATAATATCTCTCTATTACTTTAATCTCTCAAATAAATTTCCCCTTCTATTTTTTATTCTCTCTATTAGTGCAAGGGCAAATTTGTCTAAAAATATTCACCTAAAATCTTGCACCCTCTCCATTTCTGAAAGCTAATTTCGGGACAGAGGGAGTACTATATTTTTCTCCTTTAAGTATCAGAACTCATGTATAAGTTCGTCTCATAAAAGTTTTTGTGTTGGATTATTAGATACTATAGTTTGTGATATAATCTAACGTATCTAGAAATGGTGCACAAAATGTCCATTATAGTATCTATGTACGGTACATATTTATGATTATAGATAATTAGTTACTATACTTGATACTAATAAATTCTAGCGCATCTAGAAATGGTTCTTTTATGCGTATTCATCTTTAGGCTAATCTCCAAATATAATGTTACCTTGAAATGTTATTATGTTGGTAATATCGTACTATTACCTCTTGTACAAATGCGTACATAGATTAGTACTGTTTTCGTCCTTAAATAAAAGTTACACTTTATTTTTTGAGAAACTACTGTTGTCTCGGTCAGGATGATACATGAGGCTTTGAAAGGCACGTGGTGCACCATCGACTACTTTATGAACGATGATAGCTAGTTTTGGTAAACAGCTAGGTCCATACAGTAGTGTGGAGTATTTATAGTTATATGGAGCTATAGTCTAAAATTAAGTATAGCATTTAGAGTCTATTTAATATAAAGACGGAGTAAGTATTTGCCAAAAAAATAAAAATGTCAAAATACAAGGTATATATCTTAGTATAAAAGAAGTAAAAATGGTGAAGGGGAGTTAGTGTGTGGTTTGAAAACGTGATGGACCAATGAATTAACTGGTGTACTGAAAAATCGTAAAGTCACTGATAATACTTTTAAAAAATTACAAAAACTTATATAGACTTGGTCTATACTATAGACCAAGAACAACCATGAGATAGTTATTCAAGTAAGGAACACGCTATTTATTTCGACATTTCTTAGCTTATTATCTCTCTGGTTCTATTCTCAATCCCTATCACTTCTTCCCCATTCCCATCTCTCCCGTCAATCACTTGTTCTCTCTTCTCATTCTCTTTTCTCTCTTTCTCCTCCATCTATGTCAGAGTAATTAATCAGAAACTTGGAATTTAAGACAATTATAATGATTGCAGTAATGTTTGTCTCCCCTTCATCCCAATCTTCGCCTTTATCTCCTATTCACCAACACTACTATCACTAGTACAAAACCATGATTGATCGAGCGACCGTTGGAATCGTTGGCCAAAGTCTAAGTTGAAAGTAGATCGATCGATTGATCTGGTAATTTATAGAGGTTTGAAAGTCAGCCATGGTAGTATAAGGTTGAAGTTTCAAGCTCGCGGCTGCAACAACAAGGAACACGAGGTTTATTTGCTTTGTTATGGAGGATGGCCATGAGAGTAGCAAAGTGAATGTTGGTAAGGTGGATTATAAAGGAGAATTTGGAGGATCTGACTTATATTTTGATTAATATTTGGTTAGGTAAACCATAGAATTGGAAGAATAACATCACTCTAGATGGTAGAGTGTAATTTGGATACGAAAGACATGTAGTAGTTTTAGGGGTGACTCTATTATAAAACTTGAGGTGACTTGTATTGTACTTAAGGGTAATTTGTATTAAATACAGGGGTAACTCTGTTGTGATACTTGAGATGACTCGCATTGTATAGAAGGGTGACTTCGTATTATATATTAGGGTGACTATGTTATAATACTCGAGGTGACTCATATATTACGTAAAGGTGACTCGTATAGTATGTAAGGATGACTCTGTATTGTACTTAAGGGTAATTTGTATTAAATACAGGGGTGACTCTGTTGTGATACTTGAGATGACTCGCATTGTGTAGAAGGGTGACTTCGTATTATATATTAGGGTGACTATGTTATAATACTTGAGGTGACTCATATATTACGTAAAGGTGACTCGTATAGTATGTAAGGATGACTCTGTATCATATATAGGGTGACTCTGTTATAATATTTGAGGTGACTCGTATAGTACGTAAGGGTGACTCTGTATCATATATAGGGTGACTCTGTTATAATACTTGAGGTGACTCGTATAGTACGTAAGGGTGACTCTGTATCATATATAGGGTGACTCTGTTATAATACTTAAGGTGACTCGTATAGTACAAAATGTGGACTCTCTCTTATATAGAGGTGGCTTTGGTATAATACTTGAAGTGACTTTGACTCTGATATGATATTTGTTCATTTGTTGTGACTTGTAATGTACTTAAATGGAAGAAAGAAATATAGAAAAAATGAAGATACCAAACATAGACAAGACAAAATGAGAAGATAGGAAAAAATAAAATTGAGAATTATAAGGCTCGAACCCAAGATGCCCAAAATGTTGCTGTTTACTATCACCGGTTCACCACATATAAGAGCACTTCAACGGGACCAAGCACGAGAACCCAAAAAACAAAAGGCCACATGTGCCCAAACGTAAATGAAGCCTAATAACTACTTGGTCCATTATATGGACCAAGTCTATCCAAGATCAACTGTTAAAAAGTTAATGAATAAGTGATTAAAAAAATTGGGGGGAAAGATGGGAACTTAATAAAAAGAGAGGGTCTTTAGTGCTTAATGATTTGTCGACCATAACAACATTGGTCGGCCACACATAACTTAAGGGGCCCCTCAACCCACATCCTAAAATCGAGTCCATTACAGTTAAATGCTTTGAATCAGTGGACTAGAAATATTAACGCGCTTCATCTACTTTATAATCCTGCATGATGCATCTTCCTCCAAAGAATTCTGTTGGAGGTCCTTAAACACTTATCTGAGTCCCCAGTTAGGTTCAATCGCTACCCAAACCCCCCGTCCGCAATGGACTTGAATTCAACCATGGCTACACAGGAGTTTCTTGATGGCACAACTCAACAATAAACGGAGGTAAGTCCAAACTCCGTAATGAAGATAGTGATGACGGATCTAGATGCAGGTGAATCGATTGCCGCTGACCTGCAAGCTGTCGCGGGCAAAATCTATCTCCTCGGACCCCCAACAAGTACCAAAGTCAAATAGCCCCCCACTGGAGGCAAAGGCAGAGCTTAATGATGGAGATGACAAAGAGGCCGAGATGAATCCCGCAACTACCATGAACAAACCCCCAAGTCTTTCAAGGATCAAGCAAATAGCTAGGATACGGGGAATGGTAAAGGAGTTCATGAGAGAACCAAGCTCATCTCGTCCATCAACACAACAACCGGAGTGGTGAAGAGAACAAGGAAATAACTAGATGAAGTGATGATCATCGATAATCGCTGTGTGAAACGTTCGAAGGTGGTTTCGGAAAAGAAGCAACTGAAGCAAAAATATGTGACAAATCTTAATCAATAGCCAACAACTGAATATGATATCAGGTACCTCGTGACCATATCCACTCCAAAAATTACGCCACTCAATTGGGGGAAAAAAGTGTGTTCCTAGCTTAACATTTTGATTCTGAGTTTCTCCTTGAGAATAACTTCTTATTTGTTGACTTATTTAAGAAAGCAAAGTGAGAATTCTTGTTGGAATGTAAGAATTTGACATATCCTGAAGTTATTTGATGTTCTTATTCGAGTAAGAGGAAAGCATACACTCATGATGAGGAGGGTACAAATATTCATTGTGTTTATGGATTAAAGAGGGAATTATATATAGGTTATTTTCAAGGTGAATAGGTTGTTATTTGGAAGGAGAGTTTGGGGAAAGTGTTGGATTATGATATGGAGGGGGATGATTCTTATAAAAGAATGACAAGTTTCTTGACGAAGGAGAAGGAAGCAGTTAAACCCAAGTATTTTGGAGCAAACATAAAGAACTGGAACGCTAATCACCTGCCTGGTGATCTAAGGATTCTTCCTTATGTCATCAATAGGACTATTCAATCAGAGGGGGGGGGGGGGGGGGAGGATTTCATCACATAGATCGAGGATGATGGATCATGGATTCGTTAATTAATGAGATTTATATTTCTTCACCAAACATATGGTGCACAACATTGTCGTCGCGATGAAGAAAGCGAAAAAAGAATTGCCATACGGTTCATATGTTTAACTCGATACGATTCACTTTTCATAGGACTATCCTAAGCTTAGATGTTAGATAATGGGAGCATTATGAGGACGAGTTATGAGCTTGCCGTTGGTAAATGGGTGAGAAAGTCAACCAAGGGCTTTATAGATGAAGATGAGATGGAGGATGATAATTATGTGTATGAGACTGAGGAGTATTCAAAGCTGAAGGGATTGTTCAATGGTCCACAATACATGAAGGGGGATCAAAAGTCCATTAGGTTAAGCGGTACTATGTTGCGTGACATTATGCAAGACACCACCTCCCATTTTAAATGGACACCTTATGAAATTTCGCCGAGATAAGGGTTGCTTATTCGGTTGACAAAGAAGAGGTTGAACCGCATTGAGAAACGATAAGATTACTTGGCTGAGACAATGAAGTACTTTTTTTTTTTGTTTTTTTTGTTTTTTTTTTTGAGGGGAGACATTGAAGTACTTGGTTAAAGGCCAAGTTTGGGTTATGGAATGCATGAAGCAATTGGTGGAACAAGGGGGAGGCTCTTCCAATAAGCCGACCTCACCACAATGCTCAACAGAGCAGGCAGAGCATTATCACCCAACTGGTCATGTCATTCCCAACATTGTCTATGAACTCCGATGGCGACCAGGGATAGTAGAACTTTGTCATTTGTACACCATTGCAACACCTTGTTTTCCTGTAAGGTTTACTCTTTTCTACGGACAATGACTTGTTTCAATTTGGTCCCCATCTATGCCTGAGTTTGTTTGAACCAAGATATGTACTTAATACTTATGCTCTTTTAATAAATTTGAGTAGATGAGTGAGATAGGGGATTAGACGGTAATTCATAAATTGAACTGAATCGTCATTTTGCAAAACTATGAATATTGAATCTTAAGATAAGGAAATTGGCGGAATTGATAGAGGTTATTGTTTTCTGGGAAATGGTAAGTATTATTCCATTTGCCAAAAGTATGCCAATGTGGCACCTTAAGAAGATAACAGAGTAAGTGTACAAGTAGTGCTCAAAAGAAACAAACAAAACTGCTACCTATACAGGGTGAGAATTGTTAGACAATTGTTAGAGCAAACTCCATATTCGATTAGAATACGAGTACTTGATCCCGCTTCCCTATGATCGACCCGTTGATGCAACGATACCGTGCACTTGTGGCTATAATAAACTCCTAACACCTAGCCTGTGCTAACAATTAGACAAGTTTGTTGATTTTGGATCAATCCAAGTTAAAATCAAGAAGAAATATGGACAAATTTGTAGAGAGAGAAAATGATAAATAAAGATGAAGCTTCTTATTGATTTGAGTGAATGAATTGATTAACTATCTACAAGAGGTAATGACTTATATAGAGAAACTAATTGAGGGCTAATCTAAATCTAACCACCTAATTGATGACATGGCATAACCCCTAACAAACTAACTACATGGAACGTGAGGTAACTCCAACACCCCTCCTCAAGTTGGAGGGTATGAACAACCTCCAACTTGCAAACAACGAGGGAATGACTGAGATTTATATGAGAAAATGGCAAGATTTCCCTTGCTTTCATAGCCTGAACCACCAGCTTAAGAGCAACAGAGAAGACAAAAGGCTTGAGCTCTGGAGAGGAATAGAGGTTCTCCATTTCTTACAAACAAGGGACATCAAACTGCTCATGACCATTTATTGTACAAAGATTCTCTAAAGCTTGTGACTTGCTTCTGAAACCAAGTTGGAAGGGTAAAGCTCCCCCTTGCAGACCACATCAGTAGCACTGTCTTCCTGTAACAGCACTAATATGGCCTTATTGAACCACAATCTTGAAACAACCCAAACCAATGTTGACCATATCATCCTCCTCATTACCGATTCAGAACTTGAAGTGATGAAAATAGTGATGACATTATCTGGAAAATCTGAAAATTGAGATCAAAATCATATGATCTTAATGAACCGTTCAAATCAATTCTCATAAGAGAAGAACGGTGACAAATATAAACTCGAAGAATCGAGTGATGATGACGAATATTGATGATGTGTAGAACCTTGAACCAGCTTGGCTATCTTGAACCATTAACACCGAAGACCAGAAACCACAAGATACATGAACCTTGTAAATCAGTAAATGCACTGAACAACCGCAACAGCAAACAAATCATTCCTTGACTCAACCGGCTAATTTGTGAGGTGTACAAAGAGCCATAGACAAACCAAATTCCACAAACGATAACAGAAATCCTCTGAAAACCTTGATCAAATGATGATGACAACAAAATCAATCGAACAGATAACCACAATTTGCACGATTATTGATCCAAATGATAACCAAAAGATGACCTCGATTGAGTTCACCGAAATGTTGTGGCTGATGAAAATGAAACCATAACAACAAATGATAAACCGTACATATGAATTCTCATAAGAGAAGAAGTGTGGTGAAATGAACTCGATAAAATGAGTGAAAATGATTGAATGAAGCGCTAAACCTTCGACAAGAAGGTAACAAAGAAGCGCTATCTATGAAAAAGATCAAACCGCTCAAATTGACGGCGAAAAATCAACTCAATTATCCGAGTGATGAAGAGGAATAGACGAAGCCACATCCATTGAAGACTTCACGAAACCAGAAAAATCTAGTGAAACAGATATTAAATTGAAGATGAAAATTCTCATAGGAATTTCATCGAGCACTTGGTGTGCGAAAATCTTGAAGTGAAATATTTGAAGAATTAGATCAAATTTTTCAGTTGATCTAAGATGAAAAGGATTTCTGAAAAATCAAATGAATATTTTTGTGATCCTTTTTCTTTTTTTTTTTTTTTTTTTGTTTTTTTGTGATTTTGAGCTTAATCAAAAGTAGAAACAAGAAAATTGATCGAAATTGAAAGAAATTAACAAAGAAACTGAGATTCTTGAATGATTTTGTGGAGATTTTTATCAGGAAATGAAATCACAACACTCTGATTGAAGATTGAAAGATTGAGTGAAGAAAAATTGCGTGAAAATGAACCTGGTCCATGCTCTGGCCAGAACAAGAAATTGTAGCAGCAACACTACTACTATCTGAAAGATGGAGAACTGCCATGATCGCCGGCGAAAATGATGAAGTTGCCGGCAGTTGAAAGGCGGTGGAGAGGCGGCACCGCCAGGAGCCACGCTTCGACGAAATCGGCAAAGACCGAAGACTAAGCGGTCATTGAAAACCGATTGATGAGAGCAGATGTTGATGGTAATCATAGAACAATGAATTGATTTGAGAAAAAAAATTATTGATTTTAGCTTGGATCCAGCTCTGAGACCATGTTGATTTTGGATCAATCCAAGCTAAAATCAAGAAGAAATATGGAGAATTTATAGAGAGAGAAAATGATAAATAAAGATGAAGCTTCTTATTGATTTGAGTGAATGAATTGATTAACTATTTACAAGAGGTAATGACTTATATAGAGAAATTAATTGAGGGCTAATCTAACTCTAACCAACTAATTGATGACATGGCATAACACCTAACAAACTAACTACATGGAAGGTGAGGTAACTCCAACAAAGTTATCCTTTTTATACCATAAACCTCAAAACCCAAAAACATTCTTATTATTCTGTTGCATCCAACCGTATAAATTACGATTCAAAGTGGTAATCAGAGCTAGTCTTGGAATTTTTTTTTTTTTAATTTAAAGTTATTCAAGAATTGTTGGGTAGATTATTTCAGAAAGTTGTGACCCAACCACACCTTAGCTTGTGTTTGCATAATGCAGTTAGCAACAGTTCGTCAGGACATCGGAGAAAAGTTCTCCGACATGAGCGTCCGAATAGTGTTTTTTGTCGGTATTCACAAACTGAGCAAGATTAGTTAACTTTCAGCATATTAGTGTAGACACCCCTCCCGGTGTCTCTTAAGTCCTCCACCGCTCGATGACGACCAACATGGCACACTCGGAAATGACGGGTTCCTCTTCTCAAGTGGAAACCCCAGGAAGATAAAACCAACTTTCACCCTCACCTTCTAGCTCTCGCTCCAAGCTTTCTGGAACTTCAAACGGCTCCTCAATCGGAGTCCCAGATCAAAAGTTATCGGCGTATTAGTATTTCGGCGCAAAATCGAGCGTGGAGCGGAAAACGGTTCAAGTACCCGCCCAAATTTCCCCGGGAATCTCAAATGGAGTCGGATCCATGGATACATACTATCACACCCTGGACTCACTAATCCCGAATTTAGGAAAGTAGACTAATAAGTCCGAGGCGTAGACCGCCACATCCAACCCGAAGGTCGAATGTTAAGGCTAATACAACGAGCAAACACAATTACTAAACAAACCATCTTGTCTACAAATGAGAATTAAGCGGAATTCATAATCAGCCAAA